>CM077648.1:68473618-68648618 GCA_039707465.1 Rhabdophis nuchalis
ATATTTCCGGGGTGAAGAACCAGCAGGCATACTGGCTCAGCAGGAAGACGGTGGACCACGGGGAGTGGCAGCTGCATCCCAGCATTTTCAACAAGATTTGTCAGGTTCAGTCGGCCAGCAGTGGACCTCTGTCACCCCGTCGAACGCCCAGGTCTGGAACGTCATCTCATGGTTCCCAGCCCAAGGGACAGTGAACGTCGACACCCTGCATTGCAGATGGCTGGCGGGCCTCCTCTATACCTTTCCCCCTCTCCCTCTCATTCCTGGGGTTCTGAGGAAGTTAGTGTTAGAGAGGGCAGAGGTGATCCTAGTAGCACCCTATTGGCCCTGGCAACCTTGGTTTGCAGACTTGGTGGGGCTGTCAGTCATTCCCCACTGTTCCATCCAGAGCCTGAGTGGCTTCAGTTGACTGCTTGGCGCTTGAGCAGGAGCATTTCCTGGCCAGGGTGATCAAGACTATTGAGGCATCCCGGATGCAATTTACCACCCGCCCTGGGTCCTTTGCGGAGAAGGGCGGGATATAAATGTAAATAAACTAAACCACCCGCATTTACAATGTGGCTTGATCCTCTTTTGTGTCCTGGTGTTGGTTCGCACAGGTGGATCCGGCATTGGCTTCAGCTGCTGGAGTTCCTTCAGTATGGCCTTGAGAAGGTTCTATCCCACAACACACTCAGGAGGCAGGTTGCGGCCTTGGCCACGGTCCTCAGTGGAGGGGGGTTCCTGTTCCTTAGCATAGCACCCGGTCATTAAGAGCCCCATGGTGCACTGGTTTCCCACATGGGACCTACTCACGGTGTTTCGGGCACTGACTGAGGCTCCCTTCCAGCCTTTGAGGACAGTAAGTCTTCAGTTCCTCACCCTTAAGGTTGTTTTCCTGATGGCGATTACCTCTGCCAGGTACGTATCTGAACTCAATGCCCTGTCATCTAGGGCTGACCTGTGCACGTTTCACGACAACAGGGTTGTTCTCAGGCTTGACCCCTCCTTCTTGCCCAAGATTAACTCTCCTTTCCATACGGCTCATGAGGTGGTCCTTCCGGAATTCTGTCTGGCCCCCTCCAGGGAGAGAGAACGGTCCTGGCATTGCCTGGATGTGAGAAGGGCACTGTATTTACCTGAAATGCACTTCTCCCTTCAGGAGGTTGGAGGCGCTCTTCATCTCCTTCCAGCTCTCTTCCCTAGAGGCAAGACTGTCATCAGCTACCATCGGCAGGTGGAGTAGGTTAGCCATCACTAGGGCATATGAGACACGCAGGCTTCTGGTGCTGGCTGGCACCACGGCACTACCGGCTGGATGCTTACACTTCAGCTCAGGCCTCTTTTGGTAGGAGGGTACTGCAAGGAGTGCTGGACACTCAAGGGGCTCGGTTCCAGTGATTTCCTCCCATGGACATCAAGCTTTGGTATGTCCCATCACTGATTCCTCTCACAGGCTGCTTCAGAGAATGTCAGTTTGGTTTTACTGAACTGCATTTCTCGAAGTCCTGTGGGATGAGTCACTTCCCACCCTTGATAATACACTTGCTAGCTTGTAGGGTCCTGAACCAGGTTGGGGTTATTTGGTCAGTCAGGGTCCTGGGGGCTTTGGTATTGTCTTTCCTATACCCTTCCTTCCCAGGTTCTTCTTTGGAACATTGATCTTCGATTAAACTGGAGCCATACAGAGGAAGTAGAGGGGAGTGGTCTCTCAGCAGATTGGATGGGAGAATAACCTATTAGAGCCACATCCCATAGGACTTTGAGAAATGCAGTTCAGGTAAGATCAACTTAGGTGAGACATTCTCAAGTTCTCCTGATGACAAGCCTAGAGTGGAATATGCACAGCCCACCCTCTCCACAAAACATGCAAAGATGCCACATGTGAGAAGTGCATAGCAGAAACACACAGTGACTCAACCCATTAAATAAAAATGCCTTCTATCGCCACTGCTGATAAAGAGGTGGAAAAATGTTTTAGAAGGCATGCTTGGCTTTCTATACTTTATTATTATTTTTAATTATAATACTAGCGGTACCCGGCCACGCGTTGCTGTGGCCCAGTCTGGTTAAATGGCCAACCAAACTGTGTACACACAACCACTGTATAACCCCCAGCCTACCTACCTATTGTATTTTTCCTCTCTCTCTCTATCCCTCTACCTACCTATCTACTGTATTTCTCCCTCTCTCTCTCTCTATCCCTCTATCTACCTACCTACCTACCTACTTGCTGTATATCTCCCTCTCTCTCTCTATCCCTCTACCTACCTACCTACCGTATTTCTCCCTCTCTATTCCTCTACCTACCTACCTACCTACCGTATATCTCCCTCCCTCTCTCTCCCTCTACCTACCTACCTATCTACGTATTGTATTTCTCTCTATATACCTGTACCTATCTACCTACCTGCGGTATTCATCCCTCTGTGTTCATGTCCTTTTTTTTAAATTTCCTTCCTTCCTTCCTTCCTTCCTTCCTTCTTTCTTTCTTTCTTTCATCTCTCTCTCCCACTTTCTTTTTCTTTTTTCTTTCTTTCATCCCTCTCACTTTCTTTTTCTTTCTGTCTCTTTCTCTTTTTCTTTCTGTCTCTCTCTCTGTGGCTCTTTGTCTCTCTCTCCCTCCCTCTGTCTTTCTCTGTCATTTTCTCTCTGTCTGTCTGTCTATATATCTCTCTCTCTGTCTCTCTCTGTCTCTCTCACCTTCCTCCCCCATCTCTGTCACTCTGTGTATGTGCGCCTGTTTATCTTTCTCTCACTCATTCTCTGTGTGTGTCTGTCTCTCTCCCCTCCCTTTCTCTCTGTCACTCTCTGTGTGTGTCTATCTCTCATACATTATCTCTGTGTGTGTCTATAATAATAATAATTTTAATTTATAACCCGCTCTCTCTCCCCGAAGGGACTCAAGGCGGGGCACAGGGAATTTAAAAATACAAATAAAAACCACAAACATAATACAATATTAAAACGAATTAAACTAAAACCCTGTGCTAAAATCCCATATGAAAACTAAAACTAAGCCCCTAAAAACCCTAAAAACAGTTTAATTACCCCAGGCCGGCCAAGCAGAAGAAGTGTGTTTTTAATTTTTGACGGAAGGAGCGGAGGTCCGTGGTTGTTCTAATTTCGGGGGGAAGGTCGTTCCAGAGGGTCGGGCCCGCCACAGAGAAGGCCCTTCCCCTGGGCGTTGCCCGCTGGCATAACCTAGTGGATGGCACCCAGAGAAGTCCCTCTCTGTGGGAGCGAATCGGCCGCAGGGATCGGCCGTGTCTCTCTCCTCCCTTCCCCTCTGTCGCTCTGTGTGTGTGTGTCTGTCTGTCTTTCTGTCTCTCACTCACTTAATCACTCACTCTGTGTGTGTATGTGTGTTTGTGTCTGTCTGTATCTCACTCAATCACTCACTCTCTGTCTCTCTCTCTCTCTCTCTCTCTGTCTCTCAGTCTGTATCTCCCTCCCTCCCTCTCTGTCTCTCTGTCTCTCTCTCTGTGCCTGTCAGTCTCTCTCTGATTCCTTCTCTCCCTCTCTATGTCACACTCTCTCTCCATGCCTGTCTTCCAGCCGCAGCCCCACTCCGTAGAAAACACAGCCGCGTGCACGCCGCACAACCACAGCCAGAGCAGGACCACAGCCCCTCTCCCAACCGCCCCCCCCCCACTTGGAGGGCCTCAGAGGAAAATCTCCGCAGAAGCCCGGGCGAGCAAGAACAACCTGCCGATGCCACGAACTCTCCGAGGCTGCAATCACATGGGCTGTGCTCACGCGCCCATGCCCTCCACGGCCGGTGCTCCACACCATGGAAAACAAAGGCGCACAACCCACACAACCATAGCCTCGGAGAGCTCGCAACGTCGGGAAGCCGTTCCCACTCGCCCAGGCCCCTAATGAAGCCTCCCTCCGATGCCCCCCGAGCAAGGAAGGACCAGCTGGGAGAGGGGCCACGGTCCCGCTCTGGGCTGCAAATATGCGGCGCACACGCACGCCCACATTCTCCATGGAGTGGGGCCAGGAGGCGAAGCTACCAGGTGTCTGCTGCCTCAAGGGAGGGAAGGAGGCCGGGGGTGGTGGTTCGCTCAATGCCCTTTGAAGTCCCCACGGCTTGAGAAGGTGCTGCAGCGAGAGGAATGTGCTGCGCCGTGAGGAGAAGCTGACAGGTAGCAGCTGCCATTGGGCTGGGACAGGGAGGTGGATGTCAGTCGCACGCGCAGGGAGTTTTTGCCATTATGTGTGTGTGTGACACAGCAGCCTGGTGAGAGGAGCTATAGGGAGGTTAAAACCTGACAAGTGGGTACATTTTACGTTTGTGTACCTTGCACATGGCACACGTGTGCTAGCCGCAAAAATGGTACATATTATATTATCGGAAATCCTTGGGAACATTGTGTCAAAATTTGGTGTAAATCGGTCCAGTAGTTTTTGAGATTAGCGGCTTTGCACAAACTATTTTACATTTTTATTTATATAGATACATTATGGAACATGGGTATAAGTGGGATCCTGCTGCTTTTGCTAGAATTATGAAAGCTGTTTTGAGCTGTAAGCATGTATCCAATTTTGGATGTATGTGATACATGTAAGAAAGAAGCAGCACCAGTACAGGTAGTCTTTGACTTGCAATCAATCTTTTGATGACACTGAAAAAAAGGTTTATGATTGCTTTTCACACTTATGACCATTGCAGCATCCCCATGGTGATAAAAGTTTGTATAACAGTTGCATTGCCCTGAGGTCATTTGTTTATAATTTGCAACTTTCCTAGCCAACTTCCAACAAGCGAAATCAATGGAGAAAGCCAGATTTGCTTAACAACCATGATTTACTTAACTGCAGTGATTTACTTAACAACTGTGACAAAAAGGTCATAAAATGAGGTACAACTCACTTAACTGCCTTGCTTAGCAACATAAATTTTGGGTTCAACTGTGGTAATAAGTCGAGAACTACCTGTATCTCTTTTCATTAGACTGACTAGTTTGACATCTCTTGCCCCATGGATGTCCTTGCATATAGAAATTTCAAAAAAGAGGGAATTTCAACTCTTTCTTTGTCTGGCCTTTGTGTTATAAAAAAACTGAGCAGGAGCTATTTTTTCATTACTTTACAATTAGAAGGCATTTAAAAATGCTTCTTGGAGGAACCTTTGGTTGTTATAAGTACATAGGCAACTGTTTCCAAATTCTCTACCCAGAAAAGTTATTAATTCCATCCCAACCATTTTCTTGGCTTTCCCACAGAAAAGGAGTGGTGAACTACTAGGACTTTGGGCTTGACTACCCAGCAAAGAACTTAAATTCTAAAATTATAAAGGTTTTTCCTAAGTATTCTCAATCCCAAGAACTTTTAGAAGTCTAGGCTTCAATTTCTAGAATGTTCCAGACAACATACTGGATATCTATATACAATAGAACCTTTGGTCACAAACACTTCTAACCACAATTAAATCAGGTTCTGACCAAAAAATTCACAATTTTTTTTGTGGCTGATTTCCCCTTCTGTGCCTTTTTTTTTTTTTTTTGTAAGCACCAAATTTCCAAAATTAGGTTCAGGTCAAGACCAAATCAGTTTGCGACCAAAGTTATGGAACAAATTATGGTTGTGACCAGAGGTTGTACTGTATCTTGAAGTTCCTGAAACTGGGGAATAAGCTATTCCACTGTGGCAGAGCAGTCTTTCTGCCTTTGGAGTGCTGCAACACTGGAGTGTTTAACAAGCAAAACACCTTGCTGTAAACTTTTCAGCAGGGCAGAAATGAGGAGGAAATATTTGAATTTTTCCATCTATTCATACTCATGTTTGTTTTGAATAATAGGATTTCACTGACATTTCTGCATATGAGCTTCAGGGTTGACAAACATTCTGTGCCGTGGATTAGGGGTTCCAGTGTTTATAGCCTTCCTCCAACATGTTCTCCCAGCCTTAGAAGCCCAATGGGCATTGATTTGCCTAGTTTCAAATTTCTGGTACCAAAAATTGCATCCTAATTGAGCAATTTTTGTAAAGAGAATATTTCCTTCTCACCATTTCCATCTAACAGTTCTGGAAGAATCACTTTTACCAGATTTACAATGATATTAAGAGTGGATAGCAAACATATAACCCTTAGGTATGATATTGCACTATTTATGTGAACACCAAATACTGTCTGTATGAAATCAAAGACACACTTTTGCATGTTTCTTTTCTTAATATTAGTTCTGTCTTTTTTTCAAATACAGTTTATACCATTACAATAGTCTGTATTAATTTAAATTGCTTTTAAATGTCTCTTGTACAGTCAGTCTTTCCTTATTCAGAAACAAACATTGCTGAGGATGCTATTTCATATCTGGACAATGTTTTCATGTATCTTTCTTTTTAACTGAATGTATCCATTGTTCCTCAGTTTAAGACCTTCAGTTATCAAAATGTGAAGATAAAAAAAACTGTTGCTAAGTCGATAGGACCTTGATACTCACATACGTGCATATCACTGAATCTGTTTCTTTTTTATTTAACAACAGCAGCAAAAACAACAATCAAAATCTATGCAGTTGTGTTGTAGGAAATGTTTAATTTGTGTATGTGTGTATATATATTGTAAATAAATAGGATGCTTCTATTTTTGCAGTTGTTTGTGAGATGAAAGTGTTGAAGTAGATAAATAACAAGAACAATGTGTCTGTAGCCAATTCTCAAAAGGAGCAGCGATGGCCTAGGTTTTTATCCAAATAATAATAATAATAATAATAATAATAATAATAATAATAATAAAAATAATAATAATAATAATAATAATAATAATAATAATAATATTTTATTTTTATATACCGCGTCCTCTCCCCAAGGGGACTCGGAGCGGTGCACAGGGAAAAATTAAAACACATAAAATATATATACAAAAATAGATACAGTAAAGTAAAAACAAATTAAATTTAATTGTCCCTGCACTAAAATCCCCATATTAAAACTAATGTTCCCTAAACCCTAAAAGGTAGAGACTAACCTAGGCCGGCCAAGCAGAAAAAGTACGTTTTTAATTTCTGATGGAAGGAGCGGAGGTCCGTGGTTGTTCTAATGTCGGGGGGAAGGTCATTCCAGAGGGCTGGGCCCGCCACAGAGAAGGCCCTTCCCCTGGGCGTCGCCCGCTGACAAAGTCTAGTGGACGGCACCCGGAGAAGTCCTTCTCTGTGGGAGCGAATTGGCCGTGAGGATGTATGGGGCAGGATCCGATCCCGCAGATAGCCAGGTCCCGAGCCATGGAGCACTTTAAAGATGATAACTAGGCTAGGACATTGACCTAGCCTACAGAATAAACTCAGCATATGCCAGGATAAATGAAGTACCCAGAGAGATACATGTTAAATTTGTTAGAAGGTCAACCAGAGAGGAAATCCTGAAAGTGCAGAGAGGAAGTCCGTTAATTTACCAACAAAAGGAGGTTGCTATCTTGAAGCAGATCCCAAGAAAGATTAGAGAAGCAAGAAGGAAATTTTCCTTCTTGTCTAAAAAATTGTTTGATCATGAAATCTGGTTCAAGTGGGTGACCCCCGAAGGGATGCTGGTGTTCTGGGAAGGAGGAAGAGTGAGGATTAAAACAGTTGCCGAGGCGGAAGCCTTTCTTAAAAAACATTCCTCTGTCCTGGGGGAAGATCCAGGAGGGGCAGGGGGGCCACGGCCCCGCCCGCTGGGGGCCTGGGGGAAGAGGTTGAAGATACAATTGCCAAGAGACTTAGATCTAAAAAATAACTTTGGTTTGATTTTTTGAGTAATATTGCATATTATGTGTATCTGGATTTTTGTAAATGACTGACAGCATAGAACTGAGAACTTAGAAATATGTACTTGCTCTCACTTTGTAGGGTTATGAAAAATGTTTTTTGTTAACGATTTATTTTGAAGTCCCGGAAGGGCCGACGACTTTGACGTGAATGCTCTCAAAATTTCTTTGTATCCCTTACCCCACCCTATAGAAAAAATGTAAAACCAATAAAACTTTTTCAATATAAAAAAAAAAAAGATGATAACTAGCACCTTGAAGCGCACCCGAAAGACGACAGGTAGCCAGTGCAGCTCGCGCAAGAGAGGTGTTATATGGGTGTACCTTGCGGTCCCCATTATTGCTCGCGCGGCTGCATTCTGGACCAGCTGAAGTCTTCGGGTGAACCTCAAATACATATTCTCTCTCCTGCTCTCACTTTTATCCTGTTCAGTTCTATCTGATCACAGCCCTGAAGCTTACAAAATTACATTGCATACAGAAGCACATTTTTAACAGCATAATGCAATGGGCTGCCATGATTTATTCCTCTCAGATACTTTTTGTATCATCCAGAAGTAGAATGGAATCCTTTGGTAGTGCTGCTTATGTTCCTTGCTATCTTTTCCCCATGTCCTCTCCCCTGTGTTAGACCTACAGATTTTTTTATTCCAGCCAGAAGAGCCAGAAGCCTGGTACGTCTGACTGACTATAATAAAAGTGGTGTCAGTAGCATCAAAAATATTATTGTACTTAGGACCAAAGAAGGAAGCACCATGTTAAAGAGCATTGAAAGAGATTTGAACATGTTTTGGAGGATCATAAGTAGAATGCTGTATTCTCAGAACGAAGTTCTTGTTCAATTGGTTGCTTTTTTTAGATATATATCATCTATATATATTGTAACATTTTGAAATCTGTGGAATTTTCTGTTCAATATTTTAATGATGTTCCGTTAAAATTCATACATGTCTCCAATTCTTATTTTATGAGTATTAATGTGTAGGACTTGACAGAACATTACTGTTAAAAAAGAGCATACATTTTTTGCAAAATAAAAAAGTGTCACTTTTTAAAATAGTCCATTATTAATTCTCTCGGGTACTGCATTAAATAAATATGTATGTATGTATGTATGTATGTATGGGTTTTTTTCCAGCAGAACCTCCGTAATTGTACACTGTTAACAATCAGACTTCTGAATTCCTAAACCATGATTTAAAAGTAAGAATAATCAGTAGCGTTTTGTTTTTGTTTGGAGAGGGGTGTTTTTTTCAGTTTGCTCTACTCTGGCATACATTACATCTTTGTCTGTATTGTTCATATTTAATGATACTCATGTAAATAAAATTCAGTGTAAATAAAACCTGTCTGTTATTTATATAATTTTGTATGATTGGAAACCAATCTGATATGTTGATTCTGCAAAAAAAGAAAAGAAACCCTAAGATATGTTTGGGTGGTGGCCCAAGCAAATAGTAAAACTCCTGAATCTAAAAAATTCAGAGAAAGAAGAACAAAAGTCCTTTTCTGGTCTAGGCTTCTTTTAGTCAAGAAAAAGGAATTCTAGGAAACAATAAAAAGAAAAAAAGCTAATTGATAGCAAGTTGTCCCATTCTCTCCCAGCACTGTTTGTGCCTTTAAATGGATAAGCTTTATCTGAATTCTTACACTGAGCATTGAATTGAACTGATAATACACCAAAGTACCTAAAGTTTACTGTTCACTTCCTTTCCTACAAAGAAATTATCATAGCAGTATCTATTATTACTTGCCCTGGTTCCTGCCCTCCTAGCAGTTTGAAAGCATGCAACTGTGAGTAGATAAAAAGGCACCACTTTGTTGGGAAGGTAACAGCGCTCTGACATCATGCTGGCGACATGACTGCAGAAATGTCTTTGGAGAGCACTGGCTCAATGGCCTTGAAATGGAGAGGAGCACAGCCCTCAATATTCTAGTGGAGTAAAATCCACAGGGACTCCTTTACCTTCATCTATTATTCTACTAGAATGGTACATATTGTCCACCCTACTTTAAGTTCTTAAACCAAAACATATGGGATTGTACATGGCTTATAATACACAAGTCATGACATACTGCAACATATCTTCTCTGCTCTCAGAACTTACAGTAAGAGAAGGTGGACTAAATATACTATTTCTGATTGTTTTCAGAAACAATAATATTTTTGGACCAATCTCTTTTATTGCTAGTTTAACTAGATGGGATCACCCAGTATGCTACCAAATCTAGTTGCTGTTAATATTTCTCAAGAGCTGTTACTACTCAAATACTGGAAAGAGATCTTGACTTAATTAAGTAACTCTATTGGAAATACTAGCTTGGTCTTCTAACAAGTGATAAGTTTCAAACGCCATAGACATAAAAACCCCTCATCTCTCCTCCACTCCATATTAATACTCATATTGAATGTTGGACCATTTGGCCTGCATCAACTGGGGTGCAAAATTTAGCAGGCTGTTTTAGCTCACGGCATTATGGAATCTTCAATTCTTCTGGTTGCCAAACAATTTCTATGTATGTGACAGATATTATTTTAACAGCATGGTGAATTAACCATGATATTAATGCTATCAGTGTATCAGATGTATTTATCCCATGGATTATTAATTGTGCTTTTTTAAAGAAGAACATGGGGGAGACGGCAGCTGCTGTAATAGCTTGAGTACCGCCTGTTCCCTACTGGAGGCAAGCTCTGTTCTATATCACTGGACAAATTCTACAAGTATCATTGCCTATGTCAGTCTATATCTTTCAATTTCCTTGAATAAAGTAGCCCAAACAGTGGTTAATGTCTACTTCTCTAAAAGAGCAAGCTTTATTTTGCTAAAAAATAAGGAGTCGGATGTTTTTAATACTTGTTCCTCAAACTCCTTTGAAATTACTAGAATAGATGACATATTTTATTCTACAAGTGTAGATAGAATTTTATGATAGAATATTAAAGAACCTAAGCCAAAAAATTCAGACATCAGTATAAAAACAATAAATGTAAACGATAGACAGACAGACAGACAGACAGACAGACAATCAAACAGCTATTTTCATGAATACTGGCCTTGTCTATACAGAGGAAAGGTACTACATTATCTATATAAATAAAATTTTAAATTAGTTTGTGCAAAGCCGCTAATCTCAGAACGTACTGCACCGATCGGCACCAAATTTTCACATAATGTTCCCAAGAATTTCCGAAGCAATCATACATACAGTTTGTGTGGCTGGCACACCTGTGCCATGTGCAAGCAGTACAAATGTAAAAGGTACGCACTTCTGAGGTTTTCACCTCCCTTAACCTCCTCCCACCCAGCTGCTTCTTATGCTGTGTCACACACGTGCCCTTCCCCCGCGTTTTCAATGTCACATTTCCAATGGTTGTTTCCTCAGCAACCGAATAAGCCTCCAACGTTCCCTCACACATGGCACACTCCAATGTTGCCCATTTTTTGTCCCAGGAGGCTGCATGGAGGCCTACTAGCCCCAAAACAAGGCGCAGGGGGTGGCACACTCCCATGTGACCCATTTTTGGTCCCAGCAGGCTGCATGGAGGCCTACTAAGCCCAAAACTAGGCATGGGGGGTAGCACACTCCAATGTGGCCCATTGTTGGTCCTAGGAGGCTGCATGGTAGTAGATAGGTAGAGGGATAGAAAGAGAGAGAGGGAAAAATACAGTAGGTAGGTAGGTAGAGGGATAGAGAGGAGAAATATGGTAGGTAGGTAGGTAGAGGGATAGAGGGAAAATACAGTAGGTAGGTAGGTTGGGGGTTATATGGTGGTTGTGTGTATGTGTTTGTGTGTGCAGGTATAGATCTACACACAGGTTGGTTGGCCATTTAACCAGACTGGGTCACAGCAACGCGTGGCCGGGTACAGCTAGTCCACAATAATGATATGCAATAAATCAGACTCCTTAAAATTGCCAAATGTAGTTTACAATTTATTATGATGGGGAAAAAAGTCAATTATTGAAATTCATTTTTGGATGCAGGAAAGAATTATTCTCCTCACATAATATATTTTTCTTTTTTCTCAAAAGAAATTTTTTTCTGTTGCCGTTGATAAAAAAATAGGTTCATAATAAGTTTGTATTCTAAAGTAATATAATATGGGATCCTGCCCCATACATCCTCACGGCCGATTCGCTCCCACAGAGCGGGGCTTCTCCGGGTGCCGTCCACTAGACAGTGTCAGCGGGCGACACCCAGGGGAAGGGCTCTCTCTGTGGCGGGCCCGGCCCTCTGGAACGACCTTCCCCCCGATATTAGGATGACCACGGACCTCCGCTCCTTCCGTCTCAAATTGAAAACCTCCTTTTTCCGTCTGGCCGGCTTGGGATAGCCTCCTTGTCCTGGGGTTTTAGGGTAATTTTAATTATTTGTAGTGTTTAGGGGTTTTAGGGACAGTTTTTTAGTTTTTTATAGATGTTTTTAGCGCAGGATTTGTTTAATTGTGATTTTAAATTATGTATTCTGTTTGTGTTTATTGTTTTTTAATTTTCCTGTGCCCCGCCTCGAGTCCCTCTGGGGAGAGAGAGCGGGTAACAAATAAAATTTATTATTATTATTATTATTATTAATAATAATAGTGAGCTAACTTACCCAAATGGGTATTTCAAGAATCCTCAGCTGCATCTATCTTAGTTTAGAGTTATCTGAAGTTTGCAGTCTTAACAAGTGTTTGCTCTCCTAAGTGTTGAGCACAAAACTGGTAAGTTGAAATACTACGAGAACAAAGATAACAGAGAAATGAGCATAGCTAACAAGATAGCTCTGCAATATCTGTTGATGAAAAAGATTGAGGACTAGTTCTGTACTTTTTAATGAAACTTCCAGAATCACAATCAGCTCCAAGAAAAGGCAAAGAACATGTCAGTCAGAATGTCATTGAGAATATTGCACCCAAGCATTTGTTTTCATTACTAGATCTGAGCTTGTACTCTTATCACATACAAAACAATTCCTGTTACCAACACAGATTTTAATAATTAAAGAACATGATTTATACACAAGTCATTTTGTTACTTGCACTTTTAAATAACTGAAAATCACCCAAAGGGTCCAACAGAAGATCCTAAATCACCTTCTTATTTTGGATTAAATCACCTCCATTTGTCTATAGCTGAGTCTTAAATAATTTTGTAGACACATTACCCACATCCATTTTGTTATAACTACACAGTGATGTAACTTGGTTTGGGCATTAAGCGGAAACCCAAAATCATATTTTGTACTCTTGAAGTTACCCAATAGATGTCATGGGAATTTGAATATATCCCCTTAGTTTCTATTTTCATTTTTACACATTGCAACCTGAAGAAAAGAATTATAAAAACTATTTTAATGGTTTGGTTAATCCAAAGGCAAGTACCCATTTGAATAGTCTGTACATGTGCACATAATTTATAAACAATTCTAAATAATTCTAATTATAAATAAGCAACAACTATTTTTCTGGTCTTTTACATTGCCTAGTTGCATTTATCTACTTTACTTTTATCTTGTAAATTAACATAGCTTTTTAAAAAAATTAATGCTGCCTTACTGAAACTTTTTCAGCTTCTATCCTGTCACTGTCAGTATGCAAAAATACCTGGGTACTTAAATGAAATTTAAGTTTGTAAACTAAATATTTACTTTTATAAATTCTAGGCCTGTAAAACTTACCAATAACAGTAAGTTCAATTGGGTTTTTTTTCCTTAAAGAAGTGCTGAGTTACCTAACTACTTGGCTCAGTTCTGATTTTTTGTTCTAATGCTGATTCTGATTGATTATAGCAAATCTTACAAGATTTTATTCATTCATTCAATTTGTGTGGCCAACCATCCCAACAGATTATTGTGGGTGGTGTACAACATTAAAATAAAAAAAATATTACAATAATACAAAAAATAAAATAGCTACCAAGAATGAGAAGATTAGTACAATAGAAATCAAAGAAGCAATATGTTACAAATATTCTCTTTAATTACACAATTTTCCTCCTAGATTCAGGAGTTGTAGCATGGGCTTGGCCTTCCTGGATCTAAAGTGTACCTGTTTTGATACATGAATCTTGCATTTGGGATGTGGTAATAGTTTTCTTTCAGCAATTTGGAATAAAGAAGTAATTTCCAAACATTGTTTTACTGATATATCTAGTTGAAAAGAAATACTGCAGAATGACTGGAATGTGTACAGGCGGTCCTTGACTTCCAGCACAGTTGGGACTTGAACTTCATCACTAAACATTATCTAGTGAGTCTTGCCTGATTCTGTGACCTTTTTGCTGTGGTCATGAAGTGAATTATGTGGTCATTAAGTAAATGTGGCTCATCCCAGTGCTTTTGCTAATCAGAAGCCCTCTAGAATGGTTGCATATACAGTAGCAATCATAGAACCTAGGATGGTGCAACAATTATAAATACATGCCAGTTGCCAAGGACCTTAATTGTCAGATATACAGTATGTATGTATGTATGTATGCATATGTGTATATGTATATGTGTGTGTGTGTTATGTTACATTTGTGCTGATAAATAAATAAAGGGAGACTAGTATAGATCTATTTCAAGCTATTTAGCTCTCATCAGCTAGCCATACCCTTACTGGGATTTGAATCATGGCTGTATTACATATCAGGCAGTTGTATTAGCCCCTGAGCCACAGGTTCTCCTATATCAGCTGAGCCAGGGGAGTAAGTATATCTTATGTCACAACACCCTGGTATACCCAAATATGGCGGCGGGGGGGGGGGGGCATGCTGCTTCCCTTATCTGTCTTTTGGCTCATCCTAAGAGCCATCCAGGCAGAAAGCTATTTTTTCGTTGTCTGTTATATTTGTGTTATCAGCACACTGGATGGCTCCTAGGGTGAGCTGAAAGACAAATAAGGGAAGCAGCATGCTCCCCCCCCCCCATATTTGGGCATACCAGGGTATTGTAACATTGTGTGTGTATGTATGTATGTGAGTGTGTGTGTGTGTGTGTGTGTGTGTGTGTGTATGCAGGTCTTGGTGTATTCGGGTCTTTTCCTGTGTAAGATTGAGAGTATCTTGGTGACATTTCGACGTGGTCCCACTCGCCATCTTCAGGCTGGTGCTTTCGGCTTCGTGCTTGTACGAGCAAAGTGTGATTGGAGCTGCGGCCTCTCTATACTGGTGGGGAGGTGTGGGGTGTTGGCTTAGTTGCTGTAAGCGAGTTGGCTGGCTGTGTTGTTACATCTTGATTAGTTGATGGCATTTATGTTTGCAGATTAGTCGGCTGTTTCGTAACATCCTGTGTGGCTGAGGTACTGGCTGTGCCCTAATGGCTGTGCCCTTTTGTGTTGTAACGACCTGGGTAATGGGCTATGTAATGACATCCTGAGCTCTAGTGTAGTGACATCCTGAGTCCTGTGTTGCAACATCTTGGGCTTTAATGTTGTAACCTCCTGAGTTATGTGATGTAATGTCCTGAGCATTACATCTATTTATAGAGAGACGGCAGCTCCAATCACGCTTTGCTTGCACAAGCACAAAGTTGAAAGCACCAGCCTGAAGATGGTGAGTGGGACCTCGTTGAAACATCACCAAGATACTCTCAAACTTACACGGGAAAGACCCAAATATGCCAAGACCTACACACACACATATAATGTCACAATACCCTGGTACTGTATACCCAAATATGGGGGGGAGCATGCTGCTTCCCTTATCTGTCTTTTGGCTCACCCTAGGAGCCATCCAGGCAGAAAGCTATTTTTTCATTGTCTTTGTTATATTTGTGTTACGTTTGTGCTGATAAAAAAAGGGAGACTAGTATAGATCTATTTCAAGCTATTTACCTCTCATCAGCTAGCCATACCCTTACTGGGATTAGAACCTGGACTATACTTACATGTTAGGCAGTTGTATCAGCCACTAAGCCACAGGCTCTCCCATATTTGAGCATACCAGGTGCTTTGACATAAACACACAAGCACACAATTTATTTTCAATCTTTTTTCATTTTTAAGGTTGCCTTTTTACATTTTTTATAATGGTTGTTTTCATGTATGGTTTTGAGAACTTGTAATCCTAATACATCTGGAGGATACCACATTGGGGAATGATATTGAAGTTTATGTGATTTCTTTTATCACACTGCCATCTTGTGGCACTTTCATTATAACTGCACTTTAATAATGAAGTGTGGGGAAAACCCTTCTAAAAATGGATAATCCCAAGAATACGATTTCATTTCAGCACTGCAATGTTGAATCTTACTGTACTAAATGCAAATATCTCCTTGGTTTCAGTGAAGCCTGATTATTCTCTGGAGCATACCATTTGCTGACATCTTGATTTTAATGAAAGTGGTTAACCTATATAGAAGTTGGAATGGTTAGGACTTCTGTTTTGGAACTTTTCATAATTTTCATAATCAAAGCCCAATATCACAGAATTTAACAAACCCACTGTAAATTCAGAAATCCAAAGGTGGCTACTAATCACCTCATTTTGCACTTGAGGAAAATGCAAACGTTTTGCAGAAATAGTGATGAAAACCATGTTCTCGAGGAGACTGTTGCTTTCAACAATCAATAAGAATGCTCCATTTTGATAGCTGGGTCTGCCCAAGAAAATCAGAAATTATCTAATGGCTAAATCCAACTTCTTTTTCTTTTTTTTTTAATGAGAAAAAAGTTTTATTGGTTTTTACAAAATTTTTAAAAATAGGAAAAGGGTAAAAGGTATTACAAAGATATTTTGAGGACATCTATGTCAGAGGTGTCGGCCCCCTCCGAGGCTTCTTACAAAAAAAAAGATAAGATAGTACAAATCATTTTTCATTTCCCTACAAAGTGGAAAGAGATACAAATATATCAGTTTATATTCATGCAATCAATCATTAATTCTATGTTCCTTTTATGTTTTGATGATCTACAAGCCTTGCCTGGTCTGAATTGTTGCAGGAAATCAGGAGACTCGGACAACGAGATCTAGATAAGCCTTTTATATTTATTTATTTATTTATTTATTTATTTATTTATTTATTTATTTATTTATTTATTTATTTATTTATTATTTATTTATTTATTTATTTATTTATTTATTTATTTATTTATTTATTTATTTATTTATTTATTTATTTATTTATTCGACATATACCGCCCTATTTTCCCTGGTGGGACTCAGGGCGGTGCACAGAAAGATAAAAACCCACAACACATACAAAATATAAAATAGCATTAAATTATTAGATCTGTGCTAAAATGTTTTAAAAGTTAAAACAATTAAATATCCCAAAAATTTAAAATTATACCCTTAGTCTATGTCAGGCCAGCCAGATGGAAGAAATGTGCTTTTAACGTCCGACGGAAGAGACGTAGGTCCGTGATGGTACGGATATGGGGGGGCAGGTTGTTCCAGAGGGCCGGGCCCGCCACAGAGAAGGCCCTTCCCCTGGGAGTCGCCAGCCGGCATTGACCGGCTGACGGCACCCTGAGGAGGCCCACTCTGTGGGAGCGGACAGGTCGAAGGGAGGTGTGTGGCAGGAGGCGGTCTCGCAAATAACCAGGACCCATGCCATGGAGCGCTTTAAAGATGGTTACTAACACCTTGAAGCGCACCTGGAAGACCACAGGCAGCCAGTGTAGCTCGCACAGGAGAGGTGTTATATGGGAGTACCGTGAGACTCCCAGAATCCCCTGCGCGGCCGCATTCTGCACTAGCTGGAGTCTCCGGGCGCACCTCAAGGGGAGCCCCATGTAGAGAGCATTGCAGTAGTCCAGGTGGGAGATAACGAGGGCTTGAGTGACCGTGCGTAGGGCATCCCGATCTAGAAAGGGGCGCAACTGACGTATCAGGTGAACCTGATAAAAAGCCCCCCTGGCCACGGCCATCACATGGTCGTCCAAGGACAGCCGCGCATCCAGGAGGATGCCCAAGTTGCGAGCCCTTTCCGCGGGGGCTAATGACTCGCCCCCGATAGCCAGCGATGGAGTTAACTGGCTATATCGAGATGCCGGAAACCACAGCCACTCGGTCTTGGACGGGTTGAGTCTGAGTTTGTTCCTCCCCATCCAGACCCGCACGGCCTCCAGACACCGAGACATCACTTCCACGGCATAGTTGGGGTGGCCAGGGGTAGAAATGTACAACTGAGTATCATCAGCGTACTGATGGTATTCTACCCCAAAGCCACGGATGATCTCACCCAGCGGCTTCATATAGATGTTAAACAGGAAGGGCGAGAGGACCGACCCCTGAGGTACCCCGCATACAAGGGGCCTCGAGATCGATCTCTGCCCTCCTGTCAACACACATTGCGACCGGTCAGAGAGGTAGGAAGAGAACCACTGCAGTACAGTGCCTCCCAATCCCAACCCCTCCAGCCGGTGCAATAGGATACCATGGTCGATGGTATCGAAAGCCGCTGAGAGGTCTAATAGGACCAGGACAGAGGAACAACCCCTGTCCCGGGCCCTCCAGAAATCATCTACCAACGCGACCAATGCCGTCTCCGTGCTGTGCCCGGGATGGAAGCCGGACTGGCGCGGGTCTAGATAGATGGTTTCCTCCAGGTGTCGGGGGAACTGTTGAGCTACCACACTCTCTACAACCTTAGCAAGAAAGCTAAGGTTGGAGACCGGACGGTAATTAACCAACAATGCTGGATCCAGGGAAGGCTTCTTGAGGAGGGGTCTCACCACCGCCTCTTTCAAGATGGCCGGAAGAAACCCCTCACTCAAAGAGGTGTTCACTATTTTTTGGAGCCAGCCTCGTGTGACCTCCCGGGAGGCCAGTACTAACCAGGAGGGACACGGGTCCAATAAACATGTGGTAGCATTCAGTCGCCCCAACAACCTGTCCATGTCAACTGGAGTCACAAAGTCAAATTCTTCCCACAAAACGGTCTCAAGACCTGCCTCCAATTGCCCACCCGGACTAACCTCATTGGAGGCCAACTCGCTCCGGATCTGAGCAACTTTCTCCTGCAGATAATGTCCAAACTCCTCTGCACGACCCTGCAAGGGAGCTTCCCGCGGTCCCTGTTGGAGAAGGGAGCAGGTCACTCTAAACAGGGCAGCAGGGCAGTTATCTGCGGATGCGATAAGGGTGGCGAGATAATTACGTTTTGCCGTTCTTATCGCCACGAGGTAGGTCCTCAAGTGGGACCTAGCACGTGTTCAGTCAGATTCGGCGCGAGTGGATCTCCAAATGCTCTCCAGGCATCTCTTGCGGCGCTTCAATGCCCTCAGCTCCTCGGAGAACCAAGGAGCCAAGGTAGTTCGGCGCCACAAGAGAGGCCGCAAGGGCGCGACCCGGTCCAGGGCCCCAGTGGCCACATTATTCCAGGCAGCCACCAGGTCCTCAGTCGAGTCGCGGGTCAGGGTCCCCAGTATTGGCCCAAGCTCCGTCTGGAACCTCTCTGGGTCCATCAGGAGCCTGGGGCGGAACCATCTTGGTATTTCCGGTTCTGCCTCCCCACGGTGGAGTGAGGCGGTTGGGAAGTCTAGTCGAAGGAGAGAGTGATCTGTCCATGACAGGGGCGTAATCATTAGATCCCCTAATCCCAGATCACTTCTCCACTGGCTGGAGATAAAAACAAGATCCAGCGTGTGGCCCCTGGTGTGAGTGAGAACGTGAATTACTTGGGTCAGGTCCGTGGCCGTCATGGAGGCCATGAACTCCCGAGCAACCTCAGAGGCTTCACCTACCGATGGCAGATTAAAGTCCCCCATGACTAATAGCCTGGGGGTCTCAACTGCCATCTTGGATATCACCTCGAGTAGCTTGGGCAGGGCTGCTGAGACGTAGCGGGGGGCCAGGTACACAATCAGCAAGCCCAACTGCCTCCCACGGCCCCATTTCACACCCAGGGCTTCACAGCTGGCTATCTGCGGCACAGCGGTCTCCCTCGGTGCTAGATCCTCCTTTACAATAACTGCCACTCCCCCACCCATGCCTTGGGCTCGTGGCTAATGAAATGCCCGGTAGCCTGGTGGGCACATTTCGATGAGGGGCACTCCCCCCTCGTGGCCCCACCAGGTCTCCGTGACACCCGCCAGGTCCGGCTCCCCCTCCAATACCAGATCCTGAATGAGGGGGGCTTTATTGATAACAGACCTGGTGTTGCAAAACATCAACCTCAGGCCCAGGCCTTGAGAACACGGACCTCCTGGATTGCGAGAGGAGCATCGGAGACCGGAGTGCGCCACTGCTTATAAGTAGCGGGTGCATACTCCCATAACATGATCTGGTTTCCTGCTCCCGCCATACCTACCCCTCCCATGCACTGTCCTGATGTTATGGCCCTCTGTTAAGTTGATCTCTGTTCCCCCCCTGGAAATGGACCCTACGTCCTCCCCGTCGGGATCATAGGTCGGCCTGGACATGATACCCCGGGGATTATTTCCCGCCATCTATATCCCTAATTCCTATTAACCCACCCTCCTCCCTGGAGCCCCTTAAAAGTTTAACTAAAAATTTCCCTAAAAACCCCCTAATCTTCCGCTTCCTCCACCTCTCAGGATTCACAAGTCCGTCATCGAGGTGGGCCCTCGTTAAAACTGAGGGCCAGACCTGGGAGAGAGGGGACTCTCGCAGGGCATGGAGGTCAGCTAAGGAATACATAAAAACTGGGCAAATAAATTAACAGAGGGGGGGGGTCATCAGGGTGTAAGGTGTCATAGGGGCCTATAAACCTGGAGTACCTTTTGGCCAAAGGTCCGAGCAGAAATAAGTTTTGCTAACACCTGGACGAAGATCCATAGAAAAAGCAGGTTCTTATATATCTTTCAAACAGCAGTTTTGAACGTGGAAATACTTAAACCATTTCTATTGGTTACCTTGAGGAACAAGCCTTGTAAGTAGTTGGGGGTCTTTACTTCTCCTTTTGTCTTGAGCCATACATGTCTCTAAGCGAACTTTAGCTGAACCTTGTGGTTTTGTGAGAACTATTGAACTCTGTGGTTAGACACTCATTTCCTGTTCTTTTGTAAGCTGTAGGCCTATGTCACCTTTTAATATAGAAGTAAAAGGGGCCCTAAGAGGCTGTCTAGCCTGACCCAGTAGGTTTCACGCTTAATGTCCAAATTTCACTTTACATCCTACTTTATTCCCCCCTTCTAGACTCTATTTTCAGTTACAATTGAGTCTAGCCTCATATTGTGTCTTATTATGACATTTGGCATTGCATATGGCAAGGTTAATATCTCAGGAGTACACATTAGGTAATGCAAATACATAATACAATCAGGTTATGATAATGATACATCTCAGTAAGCAGAAAAAGACAAATACGCATATAACAAACTTAAATCTGTTAAGGCACCTTCTCTAGTCCCCAGGGTGTAAGTTGTATATGTTCCTGTATCTGAATTTTCATCTTCTTCGAAGGGGTTAGAGAGAATCTTATGGTCAATGAGGCTTTCCATCAGGACCAACTCCTTCTCAACCCTTATCTCCTTTACTGATCTCATAACAAGCTGCCTGAGCAATTCCACAAGGGATAAAGACTAGGCCTGCAAGTCCACATATCAGCAGAAATAACATGTGTTTGATCCAACTGGCACCAAGTAACCAAGAAAACCACATGTCCATTCCTTGTAACCTCTGTCCAATCTTGGATGTCCTGTCCTGCAATTCTTTGGCTATTTCTCTGACCACACCTGGCTTATTCATGTAAAAGCAACAGTCTTCTCTCAGGAATAGACACAAACCACCTTTCTCAAATGTCAGGAGATCTATGGCATGCAGGTTTTGCAAAACCACTGCTGCCAAGGAATCTATCTGGTCTTTGGAGTTCAACCAAGGTCCCAGCAATTTGATTCAGGCTTTGTTGAAATTCCTCAGATAATAGCTTAAACTGTATTGTAGAGTGTACTAACCCACCTACATCTGTCCCAACTGCTGTTCCGATTCCCAGGATTACTAACAGTGGGATTACTAGTGGCACTCTTTTCTGATCATATCCTATGAGAGGAACAGGGAGAGTTTGTTCCCCACTGACAACATCCATCTTGGGGAAGAGGTGTTTCCCCCATGTTAGAAAAATACCCCATTTTCTCCTAGACACATAACTATGTTCATAGAAAAGGCATGGTTTCGTTGGTTCTTCTCATTAGTCCAGACCCCCAAAGTTCCTGCCACTGACATGCCAGTTAGCAGCTGCAATGGAACTTCTAGTGCAGGGTCCTTTTGCTTATCTTGAAGGACTCAACCTTCAAAAAGATAATGAGAGCTTGTATTTCCAGGGGGAAATAGACCACTGGTTAGTTTTACATCCATAAGTGTCTTGCTAGGACTAAAATATACTTCTGATGAACATTGTCCTGTCAATGATCCCACAGGAATGCCAGGTTCCTGATACTGCCTTGCACACCCGGAGGGTGATCCTAAGATTTCTACACTAACAGCTCTAGGGCCAACAATGGGGAGGCGGCTCATCCCCAGCCTTTTGAATGCATTATAAAAGTCACCTTGCAACTTGGCTTCTGCTGCTTTGGTTCTCCATCTACCACCCTTTTCAAGGACTATTGTGGCCCTGGTCTTTTCCCAAATATCTGGCTCAACTGGAACAGTATTGTAAGATGAAGGGCCAGCAAACAAACACAACCAACATTTTTGACCTAGGGCAGGGTCAGACTGATTAATTAGGCTTTGACCCAGCTCCAGTATTCTTAACATATAGTTCCCTTGTCTCAATTGTTACCGGGATGGTCACATGCTTGACCTTAGGTCTTGGGTTTGGCCTATGGTTCTGTCCCCATGCATAGACAATGCACCTTTGGTGGGAATGGACTTGTCCCAAAGCATTCACACCCTGTGACCTGATCCTGCCCTGTTCCTTGGGGTTCTCAACATCCCCGGATCCTCCTTCAAGGGCAAGGGGGGAGTCACTCGGGCATTCTCACAACATTGGGAACTAATATTCAAGACGTTATCACTTAGCAGGCCCTTTACCAATAACAGCCCAAACCACAACAAGCTCATAATTGTCCCTTAGCAGAACTTCTCCAAACACAATTCTCTTAGCCTACAGAATCACCATGTTAGGGAGAAGGCAGGAGTTATATATGATTTGAGGAAGGGCAATATCAGTCTTAGGCATTCCACAAAACCACCCCTTGTTTGTAACATACAATGTCCACAGTCCTAGGACTAACACAGCACTACAGAGAGTCCACTCCCTGGTTCCTCAAACATATCTCCAAGGCTTTCATAATGCTCTCTGTCATAATCAATGATTTTAGGTAGAGCACCCGTCTTTCTGGGGAGGGGGCAATTCCAAAAGAATGAATATCCAATACAGCAAATTAAAATCTCTGTGGCGGGTCCAGCCCTCTGGAACGACCTGCCCCCCGACCTTCGTACTATCACGGACCTTCGCCTCTTCCGTTGAGCATTAAAGACCTACTTTTTTCATGAGGCCGGCCTGACATAGTTTGCTTTTACCACCGTTTTAATAGGGTTTTTAAATATTTTAGCACAGGTTAAATTTATTTTATTTAATTTTAAATTTATCTAATTGATTGTATTTATATGTATTTTATCTTTTTATTATCCCTGTGCACCGCCCTGAGTCCCAAACGAGAGAGAGGGCAGTATACAAATTAAATTAATAAATAATAAATAAATAAATAAAATAAAATAAGGGTAAGCACATTCACTAAAGCAAGAGATAGTGCAGTTATGTTCACGAATACTTGGCTTGCCATTCCCTGCCAGGGGCTCAAACTTTCTAATACATTTTATATCTAATAAATGGAACATTGTCTTCCTCCTCCAAATCTTCGGCCGTATGTCGAGAAATCAGCTTCCAGGGGTGATTTCAGTAGGGCCTCTTCTGCCCTGTATGTAGCCTGCCCATTGCTGGTAGGACAGTTATAGGGGGCACTTCTTCAAGCACTAGCTGTCGGGCCTCAACCTGGTCTGCCTCCCAATACTCATCAGTAGCTGGCTTAACTCGAGTCCAGTGAAGCCAAGATTTGGATTCTAGCACTCTTATTGCAAGTGTATATGGGCCCTTCCACCTAGGTTTCAAATTCTCTCCTTTCCAGTGTTTTACCCATACTCTGCCACCTGAATATTATGACTAAAGGTGCTCAGAAATGGTGGACTGAGGGACACACAATTTTGGGGGATTTCTTGTATTTGCTTGTTTAATTCTCTCACCATTTGGTTCACCCATGAGGCCTCTATTTGACTAGGTGCCATATATGATTTTTCAAGTTAGCACTTATAACTGGTGGCCTCCCAAACGTCATTTCAAAAGGAGATAACCTAATTCCCTTTCGTGTAGTGCATCACACAGACCAAGGTGCCAGTGGCAATGCATTCACCCATTGAAGAAATACTTTGTCCTTGAGTAGGATTCTAGTCACTTCAAATCTAGTTGCCTGAAGTTCCCCTGCTTTAGAATATCTGGGGCTCAGTCCCCTTCGCATTTCCAATGCTGCATAAGCTATTATGTCAGGTAGCTCTGATCATCTCGGGTTGCTGACAACTTCCCTTTTCTGCTGGATCCGACCATCCAGCTTGGAGAGATTGTGCAGATTCCCTCATATGGAATCTTTAATTCTCCTGAGCAAGCACACTAGTTGCTTTTCCTTAAAAGAGGGCTATTAAGAGTCCTCTTTCAGCATGGACATGTAATGTGAGGACTGCATATTTAGAATCAGTCCAAATGTTTATACTTTCATTCTGTGCCCTTTCTAGTGCTCATATTAAAGCCCACAATTTTGCTACTTGAACATTAATGCTCTTTGTTTCTAATACTCCATGAATTGCATTACTAGTAAATATAGTAATTGGTTGCCTAAAAGTCAATTTATCAGCTTCCTTGATAAGAAGAGCGATTGCATCAAGGATTTTAAGGCAATGTGGGCCCCCACTTTTGCTAAGCTATGGGTTGTTGCCACTTCCCCTTTTCTTGAGTCTGGACTTCCAGAGCTGTATTGCCTTTTCAGTCCGCATACAAATTGAAAGATTTCTCAAAGTTGGTAAGTTATACTTACTTTAACATTTCAAATGCCTGTTTTTGTTCCTGTGTCCAAACAAAGGGTTCTTTTTCACCCCCCTTTGTGGGTTGCATATTTATGGGCAGTTCATAGCATGCCCATGAATTACCTCTGCTTTATGAACTGCACTGTTTATTGGTAGACTTCCAGTAAAATTCAAGTTGCTGGTTATGTTGCTCTTTACCAGGCATAGGGCTTGGTTATTTGAGAGACCACCTATCTCCTATGGTTCCTGTCCAACCATAATCTCTGAAAATGTTGATATCTTCCAGGTCTCATCAATTAAACAATGGTGGGACCCAAAGAAATGGATTTTCTTTTTGATGGTGTTACACTAGGATGAAATTCACAGGCACACAGCTTGTGGGAATGCATGCTGTGGTTCTCAGCCAGCATCTTGCCTATTGTGAAGACAGCCTCTGCTGATCTTTTTTTTTTTTTAACAAGTCCACTAATAGATGAAGATTACTTAAAAGGTTATGGCAGGACTGTTCTATTTTGGCTGCTACAGCTGCGATCAACAACAAAATGCTTAAAATGATTACTAAATATTTAAAGCGCCATTTCTCTCTCAGCTAGTTCAATGTGCTAACCAATGCTATAATCTATTTTTCAGCATCTGCACTCCATGCCACATACATTTATAGATTTTAGAGGTCTAATTATGAAGTTTTCCTTCTTGTTAAGATAATACAATACAATACAACAGCAGAGTTGGAAGGTACCTTGGAGGTCTTCTAGTCCAACCCCTGCCTAGGCAGGAAGCCCCATACCGTTTCAGACAAATGGCTATCCAACATCTTCTGAAAGACTTGCAGTGTTGGGGCATTCACAACTTTTGGAGGCAAGCTGTTCCACTGATTAATTATTCTAACTGTTAGGAAATTTCTCCTCAGTTCTAAGTTGCTTCTCTCCTTGATTAGTTTCCACCCATTGCTTAATGTCCAAATCTCACTTTACATCCTACTTTAGAATGGGCAGAGCTTCTACAGTAAGTATGTTGGTAATATGGTTGCTGGGTTGCTAATATTCTGAATGGTGTGTACTCCTGTCTCTCCAACTGTATTCAGTGGGTGCATAAGGCAGAACAGTCACTGGACTGCAGTAATTAACTGCTCCACTCCTTGTTTTATTGGAATCTGGGGCTGTTTAGTTAGACTTTTTTCTTCTCCAAGGACATAGAGCCAATATATGTATTTAGGATGGTGTACATTAAATGCCAAATTACAAAATGAAGTCCTGATGTTGTAGTAATTAGGCAATAGTATCTGAAAAAGGGTTACTACACACCTCATTTTTCATAGTCAATTATCATGGATGCTTATTACATATATATTTTATTTCTCTATCACCTTAAAGCAGGGGTGGATTTCAATTTTTTTACTACCGGTTCTGTGGCCGTGGCTTGTTTGGTGGGCATGGCTTGTTGGTGACATGTGACTGGGTGGCATAGGCAACTTGACGTCACTCACCAGGAGATGTCATGGATTGAATAAAATGTGATGAAGCTCACTTAACAACACTCTTGCTTAGCAACTAAAAAATTGGGCTCAATTGTAGTCATAAGTCAAGGACTATCTCTGCCTTCCTCTACATGGCAGTCTTGTCCTAGTAAAATCCTTCTTCTTTTGGGCAATTTTCCTCTGTTAGAGGCACCAAAATAATCCAGACAATGTAAGATTTCCTGCTGGAGCAGGGGGTTGGACTAGATGACCTCTGACTAGCCTTCTAGCCCTAAATTGCTGTGCTGATTTTCTTTCTTTTTTCTTTCTGTCTCTCCCTTCCTCTTTTCTTTCTCTCTCTCTCTCTCTCTCTCTCTCTCTCTCTCTCTCTCTCTCTCTCTTTCTTTCTTTCTCCCTTCCCTTTGTGGGAAGCAACCCCCCCCCCCAAATAAAATATTATTCATAAGGCTTCCAGAAAAGCAAGGAAAAATCAAGCTGCTAACAAAGAAACCTGCCTGAGGCTCATTCCACAATCTTGTTAGATAGAGATAATGAGCCTATAGAAAGTTTGGCTCCATTCACACAAGCAGGCAAACAGATCAGTAGAAAACCCATTCAAGACAGGATATTTTGAAATTTTCCCGTGGCAAGATTTGGCAGCTAACAAAACAGAGTAGTAGAATCAGAGTAAGCAGCGCAACACTCAAGATCCGACACAGGACGAAAGTCATTTAGCCACAATGAGAATCATCCAAACCCTTTTAGAAACAAAAGCCCATATTGCACAAACCCCATAACTTCAAAAACATAAGAATCCTTCCTTTTATCCAGTTTGTTGTTCAGCTGACCCAGAAACAAACTGCTGACTGTCTCTTTGCTTCTGCAATTACAAACTTCCTTCTGAGCAGCTTTTCAATTTAAAGCAGGGGTCTCCAAAGTTTGCAGCATTAAGACTTTTTAAAGCCTTTTCCCCCTGCCTGTTCAAGCAACCCAGCAGGAAAAAAGGCTTTAGAAAGTAAAAAAACGAAATAAAAAACCAACAGCTTCTGAGGATTGTGGGCGTTTCGTTTTCATGCGTTTGGGTGGAGCACAATGCAGAGCTAGGATCGCGGGCTTCCCTGCACCCAAAGGCATGAAAACAGAATGCAAAAGGAGGAACCCGGGGAGGGGGGCAGCACACACGAGTTCAGGGCACAAGCACTCTCACCTAGCCACGCCCACAAAACTGGTGAAAAACTTTTTGCAAAACAGTGGCTGGGAAGACTTGCTACTAATAAGTTTACAAAGCAGCTATTTTTTAAAAAAAAAATCTTGATTGCATATTCTTGCTTGCCCTCTTGTACTATACCAGTGGTGGGCAAACTCATTAGTCAACAGAGCCAAATATCAACAATACCACGATTGAAATTTCTTTTGAGAGCTGGAAGGTGTGGCCTGGTTTATGGGAGTGGCTCAGCAGTCATGTGACTGGGTGGGCGTGGCCAACTTGGAAAATGTGAAACTCACTTAACAATGGTCTGGGTTAGCAACCAAACTTTTAGGCTCAATTGTGGTCATAAGTTCTTTCTTTCTTTCTTTCTTTCTTTCTTTCTTTCTTTCTTTCTTTCTTCCGCTCTTTCTCTCTCTCTTTCTCCATTTCTCTCTTTCTCTCTCTCTTTCTCTCTCTTTCTCTCTTTCTTTCCCTCTTTCCCTTTCTCTCTTTCCCTCTTTCTCTCTTTCTGTCTCCCTCTCTCTCTTCCTCTCTCTCTTTCTCTTTCCCTCTTTCTCTCTCTCTCTCTTTCTGTCTCTCTTTCTCTCTGTCTCCCTTTCTCTCTCTCTCTCTCTTTCTTTCCCTCTTTCTCTCTCTTTCTTTCTCTCTCTATCTGCTTCGTCTGCCCATCTCTGTCACTCTGTGTGTGTGTGTGTGTGTCTGTCTCGCATTCAAGCACTTAATCACTCATTCTGTGTCTCTTTCTCTCCCTCCCTCCCTCTCTTTGTCTCTCCCTGTCTCTGTGTGTGTGTCTGTCACTCTCTGATTCCCCCCTCCCTCCTTGTCTCTCTCTGGGTCTGTGCCTCTCTCTGTCTGTCTGTCTGCCCCCCCCGTGCCCCCCGCGGAGCCTCCTCAGCCCAGCCCGCCGCGGTTACTCACTGGCTCGCCTTAGCCGGGCCCGCCCGGCCGCCCGCCGCGTTCGCTCGCCCGCCCGCGCTACTTCCAGGGCTTGATGTGGGGTGGGGAAGGAACGGCGACCCTCCGGACGCCGGTTCCCTCCAATCACCCTGGAAGGAGCCGGGCTCGCCCGCCCACGCTACTTCCAGGGCTTGATGTGGGGTGGGGAAGGAACGGCGACCCTCTGGATGCCGGTTCCCTCCAATCGCCCGCAGAACCTCCACACCCCCTGGAAGTAGATGAGTGGCCGGCATGCCGCCTGGGGAGGCTCCACGCGGGGAGCGAGGGAGGGAATCAGCAGCCGGTAGGGAGGGTTGCTCCGGCGGGTCCCAGGAGTCCCACCTTCAGCGAGGGTGGAGGAAGAGCTGCACTCGAGGGGCCAAAGAGGGGCTCGCGAGCCGCGGTTTGCCGACCACTGTACTATACCATGCATTTTGAATTCAAATGCAAAAAAAAAATATTTTGTCCTTCTGGGTTTGCCTCCAAATGGGGAAAAAGACACTGGAGACATGGAGGCTGCTTGGAAAGATGGTTTAATGGTGGACAGGACCACATGGCTTGAGTCCTGAACAGAAAAGGTGCTCACATGCTTCAATGTTGGTGGACAGGAAGAGAAGGGTTGAGCAAGGGGCTTGCAGGGCTTTTTATCAACTGTTCGGCCCCACCTATCTGTTCCTTATTCCTGTGTAAGAACTGTACTCTGATTGGTTGCCAGGCTCCCATGGGCTGAGTCCAGGTTTGGTAAGGCCAGTCATACCTTAATCCCAGGACTCTGGAGCTGAAGGGGGTAAGTCTTTCTTATGTAAAGGGACTAGCTCAGGCTTTAATGGCCCATTGACAGAGGGAGTGGGGGTAGGAGGCTGCAGGAAACAAAACATGTTTCTCCCTTTTCACATCCAGGGAAATATAATATTCTGCCTTTTCAATATTTCCTAGGGTATTTCATTTTTCTGGGAGAGGGATGGGTGATAACTTTCCACATTTTGTTTAAAGAATAGAAGACAAGTGCATCCCTGTCCACCATAGCAATGTACAACCCTACATTTGTAATTTTTCTGCTTTTTAAAAAAGTTTATTTTAATTTTCATACAAATAACCACATGTATACAATTACATCATTACCGACACTATTTTCTATTGTTCAATATTATATCAATTCCTCTTAGCATCAATCCCCAAAGACTATCATTTGCTCTTCTGCTTTCCATACATATTTATACCCTATCCATCACTTTCTTGCCTCTTCTATCTCTCCCCTCCCCCTACCTCCTTTCTTCCCTCTATCATCCTTCTCTACTTCCCCTTCCTCTCTCCTTCTATCTCCTTTTTCCACTCCTTCTTTCTCTCCTACTCTCCCCCCTCCCTCTCTCCTAACCCCTCTCTTCCTTCTCTCTTCCACTCTCTTCATCTTGCTTGCATAATATGTTTCAGCTTCTGAGCTGGCTTCATTCAATGTTGATGGTGTTAGTGGTTTCATTTCAATAAACATCTTTCATATTAATAATTTTAACATGTATCCTAATAAAAAAGTATACATATATAGCAATTATGTTTTTATCCCTCCCCTCCATCTTATTTTTTGGCCAAAGTGTGGGCCTGGTTACAATTTCCAGCTGTTCTCATAATAATATTGTATAGTTGTACATCATTACATGCCCCAAGTTTTTAGTTCTCTCTTTATAATCTCAGTTATTTTTCATTAAAAATATATGTCAAGTTCCCCCTCCATTTTTTCCCCTATCATTACTTATCTTACATTTAATTATCTTTTAGTTGCAATCGTTGCTATTCAATGCTTATTACAATTCCATTAATCTGCTAAATAACATGGCTGGCAATATGCACCTTACTTACATTCATCTTCTAAAAATATATATACTTATCTGCATAATATCCATATTCCAAATATTTTAACATATTTAATTATCTGCCGCATAGACATTTCTAAATATCCAATTAACTAATTATTCCTATTAATATAATTACTCCTGTACATATATGTGTGTACTTCCCTTCTTCTCTCTTGTCAATCTTCATCCTACCCCCACCCTCCACCCCGTTATTCTTTCCACTTCTTCCTAGTGAGCCTTTTATCCCAATCTCTAAACCTGCTTTTTTTTCCTACTGGGTATATATCCTTCCTTTCATGACTTTTTTATTACCCTCTGCTGCACCATTTGGCACGTCCTCCTCAAAGTTGTCTGTCTCCTTATGTTCTCTCCCTCTTTTATTATTGTGCTTTTTCTTTGTGGTATACTCATTCCCTTCTTTCTTCTCTATGCCTGTCTGGCCATTTCCTTTCCTTTCTTCTATAATCACCTTCCCTTTCTTTGTTGGGACATATCCCCCCTTTTCAATTTTTCCTGTGCCACTGTCAAACCCAGTGAAATCTTTTATCTCTTTTTTATCTATTGCTTTTTCTATAGTTCCACTTTCTTTTCCTTCTTCTTCCCTTGCTTATTGTTTCTCTTTAATATCTAACTTCGCGTCCATATTTAATTTTAATGACTCACATGTATTTTTTATAATCTTGCATATTTCTTCAAATTCCCAACTTTTCATAGTGTCCAGTTTGAAATGTACAGTTTTACCCTTTTAAAATAAATCTCAGTACATTATAATTACAATTTAAGTTCCACCGTTTCTTCTTATTTTCCGATTCTAATCCAGTTCAGCTAAAAAAAGAAAGAAGACATTCTTTTCTTCCACAACTCACCTATCCCACTTCATATCAAAGTCTAATCTTTAAGTTTCTCTTTCTTTATTCTTCAAGTATTGTTTTCTTCCTTCAGGCAAATGGCTCCACTGATTGTTTTCAAAGGTACAGCTTTGTAGTTTTAAATCCAAAAAAAGATAAAATTGCAGACAGGGGAGAGGCAAAGCTTCTTCTTGATTCTTCCTTTCGTTATTTTCCACCTCTAGTTAATTAGGGTTGCTTATGATGTGTGATTTGGAACCAAGCAAATCCCCCTTAGTCTTGGTATTTTTACCTCCGTTTATTTCTCCCTTGTTCTTTTCCATGAGGTTCCCAATTGTCAATTAATCTCTTTTTAAAGACACAGTCTTTTCAAATCCAAATTCAAAGCTTTTTATTTCAATGGGTTAGTCCAGGGGTCTGCAAAGTTGGCTCTTTGAAGACTGGTGGACTTCAACTCCCAGAATTCCCCAGCCAGCTAGGCTGGCTGGGGAATTCTGGGAGTTGAAGTCCACCAGTCTTCAAAGAGCCAACTTTGCAGACCCCTGGGTTAGCCAATTCTCATTTCTGTCTCCAAGTTATTTAAAGCAAACAGTTCTCTTTGGGCTTAAAAATTTAAACCACATTTTTTTCCTTCTCTCTCTTTCCTTTCCACCAAATTCCCAATCTGTGCGTTCATACTATTTTCATACTATTTCCCATTTCCATATTCAAATTTGTATCAGTTCGTTATTTAAATCTTCTCACCAGATCTCCACATTTCTTCCAAACACCACTCCTGCTCAATACTTAGTCCAGAGGCCTCAGCTTTGTAGCGGCCATTTTACAATGCCACTCGCCTGCTGCTGATTCAGAGAGCTAATCTCTGACCTGCGAGGAACCAGTTACATTCCTCTCGGTCTATTGAGATGCAGCTCCTTCTTCACTTTCCCTCCAGGAAAGTTCTGGTCTAAAAGACCCCTGGCAATGGTTTGTCAGCCAGGATTTACGTGAAGCTCTTCACAACCCACAGATTTCCTGACTATCTCGCTTAGGTGCTTCCAGTCTCTCCGTAATTTTTCTGTTTTTTCAAGACATGCGGACGCACTTCTAAACAAAAAACTGGCTGCAGATAGCTCTCTTTCACATTGCAGGAAACTTCAGAAATGGCTCAGTGAGTTAACAACTAACTGGCTGATTTTAGGCCAGTCATTCCCTCTTAGCCTAGCCTACCTCACAGGACTGTGGTGGGAAAAATAGGAGGAGGAATATTTTGAATGTTTGCGGCTTTGAATTACTTATAAAAATGATGGAATATAAATAAAGAAATAAATGATTTTCTGGAGGATGGTGTTTTTCTTTGTGGCAAGTCAGCTTCCCATTTTTTAAAAGTTTAAACATATTTTGAAGAATATATAAATACAGATAGAGTAGATAAATTGCCTAGCAGCTAGGGAGGTATGTACAGGCATACATTGGGCCTCTGGGTGGTACAAATGGGGATCCCAGGCCTCAGACATTTGGTAGAGCATATAGAGATCCAGTAGTCATTAAATCACCATTGTCTTCTTTTTTAATACTACAAATCCACTCTTCTCAGAGGACCCTTTCTGTGGGGAGCCTGCGGGAAAGCAGGGGGTGGAGAGCCCTCCTTCCCTGGCACCTCAAAGCAATGACACCCTGATTTCTTGGACTCACCCACTGTCCATGACAGCTTCACATCCCGATTCAGCTAATTGCACATAATGCTAGTCATGGCTGGAAGCGGCTGCAGTTCTGCACCCTTTCCCCACTTGGCTCGAGACCAGCTCGAGCCACACTCCGGGTCCCATCACCACAGCAAATCATCCTTTCATGCCAGCATGACTAAAAAGACGTGGTGGAGTGCTCCCCCCCCCCCCCAAGCAGCATCAGAGAGAATGCTGTGAGCTTGTGCAGCCGAGCCAAATTGGCTCTGCTAAGCTCGGAGAGATCCTGTCGAGAAGCCAGGGAATGTGATTTGTGGATGAGAGCATGTGCAGTTTAGAAACTTCACTGTAGCACCGCATTTTACCTCAGGGTTGTTTCAAATCACTTTAAGAAATGCTGGTGGTGATTTTAATCTGGGAGCAGAGATGCCTTTTAACTTTCAATTAATCTTGCAGTTCCTACATAGAGCCACAGGTTGCTGACCTCTGATCTAGTGTGTATAAAGTTTATCCATTGATATTACAAAAGCAGTGTTCTCCAAGATAGTATATATCTGCTATCCACTGAGATTAAGTAAAGTTTTATACAAAAATTCCTCCCTCCCCCCTCCTTCATTCTCATCTCTTTCCTTCTTTCCTTCCTTCCTTTCTTCCCTCCCTCCCTCTCTCCTAATAATTTGGAGTCTATTTCTTTTCAAAGTAAGACTTAAGTAAGATCAAGCTAAGATATAATAGCAATAGTACTTATATATTTATATACCACTTTACAGTGCTTTACAGCTCTCTCTACACAGTTTACAGAGTCAGAGTCAGCAGACCCAACAATTTGGGTCCTCATTTTACTCACCTCTGAAGGATAGAAGGCGGAGTCAACCTTGAGCCTGGTGAGATTTGAACTGCCAAATTGCAGGCAACTGGCAGTCAGCAGTAGCCTGCACTATTGCATTCTAGGAGCTCCTGGTGGTTGATGGTTGATTTCATCTGGTGGTTAAGGCACCAAGCTAAAAAGCAAGAGACTGCAAGTTCAAGTCCCACCTTGACCATGAAAATCAGTTGGGTAACCTTGGGCACTCAACTCTTTCTCAGTCAAACTCACCTCACAGGGTAGTTGTGAGGAAAATAAGAGGAGGAAAGAGTATTAGGTATGTTCACTGCCTTGACTTTTTTTAATAAACAACAATAAAAGCGGGGTATAAATAAATAAAATAAAATTAAAAATAAATAAATATTAGCCTACCACTAGATTTAGATATTTTTTCCCAATTTTTTTGCATGTTTTTTAAACTGGGACTATTTTAAAGGATATTACTGGAGCAATAATCATCCAACTTACAAATAAATCACATTTTTATACACCATGAGAACCAATTTTTCAATCTAGGCAGCTGATTCTTTTGTTGAGATTGTCAGCTCTCTCCTTGAAATAGTTTTTCAGTTCATCAGGTCCCTATTTTGGTATTTTGTAACTTGAAGTGCTTAGTGCCAGCAACAATAGAAGCTTTACTTCCTTAAAGCTGAAGCATTACAAAAACACCAGTCTTTCCGGGTAAAAAACATGGGACATGAAATTATTTGTTATGACAGCAGCTAGTATTTTCTTCTCTCCCTATGAACTTGGAAGAGTAAGGAGGTTGGCAATGACTTCGCAATGGAAGTGTGATGTTAGTTAAGGCAGGGGTCCCCAACCTTTTTGGCACCAGGGACCGGTTTCATGTTAAAAAAATTCCGCGGACCGGTGACCCTGGCTCGGCCGGCGTAGAGGGGGAGCGGGGGGAGGGGGAACAGGTGGCGCATGCGCGCGTGGGGTGTGTGAGTCAGCTCATTCACCTCTCTCGGGCCCCCAACAGCGCGAGTGGCCACGCCTGCGCTCTCCCACCCCCCCCCCCGGTGCATGCTCTGCCCAGGGGACTGCTCCTTCCTCCTCCTCTCCTCTCCTCCCCTTTCTAAAAGTTGCGCTGCTCACTGCGGCCCGGTTCCTATCAAGCCATGGACCGGGCACCGGTCCGCGGCCCGGGGGTTGGGGACCCCTGAGTTAAGGAATAGCATCACACGTAGATATGGGAGACCCAAAGGTAAATTCATTCCTCCAAGGGTACAAAGGCCATTCTTTTTCAGCTCAATCTCTCTCACTATCTTAAACTCCTGAAAGAACTCTTTCAATCGAACAATACATTAAACGTTGGTTAAAGCTTCGGAGCAGCATTTTCCTGGCGATGGTTCAAGCTACATGGCAATGGTGGTACCAATCAGAGCCCAAACTAACTGGTGACCTCAAGATTGGAGAAGATAAGTTCAGTAACAGGTCAGATGAGAAAGTAAAACCTTCTTCAATTCGGTATCAACCCCTGGGGGGTTAGAGAGGCCTGCCCGTGCCGTTTTTAAGGCCGCCAGAAGAAAGGTTTGTTGCTGCATCGAAGTCCTTAACCCTTGGGTTCCCACCAATTCCGCTACATTTTTCGAGATCAACTCAGGTCGGATGAGCACAGGGTGACTTCCTGAAGGCACGGTTAACTCGGGATTTACGGACACGGTCCTCTTTCCTCTGGGGGCGCTGTAGAGCACGCCCTGCGCTCACCGCTGCCCACGTCTTCCGCATCCTCTCGGCTAGGCGCCTGGAGGACCTTCCCAGAATGCCTCTGGGTAACAGGGGCCGGTTGGCTGTATTTCTTTGGCAGGAAGCGTAGCGCGCCTGCCAGCCGACCACGCTGTTCCTCTTCTTCGAAAGGCGATTGGGCGTGATCTCCGAGCGGCGTTCTTTCCGTCAGGCCAGTGGGACGTTTTGCTCTCCGTTTATTGTTGCAGCCGAGGGACGGGTGACTACAGGAGCGGGCTCTGTAGCGAACGCGCTGGGGAAGCGGCCTACTTCCTTTTCCGGCTGCCGCGTGAGGCCTTTTCCCCCCGGAGATCGCACGGCGCCACGGAGACACTGCGCGGCGCAGGCTCTCTATATCGAGGCCGCACTGACGGAGACCGGCCGTTTGCTCCGCTCGTTTGCTCGTTCGGAGGTGCCGTCTAATCAGACGGCCTCCGTGCTCGTGACGAGAAAGGTAAGGGCTCGATGTGGGGAGGGGTGCGTGTGTTCGTGTGCTGGAGTGAAGGGGAGACAAAGGCTTGTCCTGAGGCCTGCGACCTTGCCGCTTCTCGTGGACAGACGTGGGGGAAAGTAGGCCTCGGGTCGACCCGGAGAGAGCGCCAGATAGTTTCGTTCGCGGGAGATCCTTGAAAAACGCCATGTCTGGACAACGGCGTTGTTGGTAACATAGTCTTATCGCTTTAACGCAGTCGGCGGAGATTTTGTTCGTTTGACTAACGTCTGTAACAAAGTTACGCGCAGACTGCCGGGGGCGGATGGGTTCAATCAAATGCGAGACTCTCACGCCGGATACTTGAGAGTATTTAAGAGCGAAAGTGGTAACTAGTTCCAGTGAAGGGTTTAAGATAGCCTGAGATTTCTTTTGTTTACAACTGGCTGCGTGCAGTCACCCTTATTTTGCACAACAGTTAAGTTTGCGAGGATTGAGCGTGTGAAAACCGGTTCTGTGAGGTGGTTAAAGGAGAAAGTCTATGGCAGTGGTGTCCAAACCTTTTTCAAGGTTGGATGAAGTGAACATGGTGGAGGGCCGAACATTTTTCCGAACATTCTTTGAACCATTACAATTAAATGCAAATAAATTATTTTATGCCAAGTTAATTGCAAATGACATACTTTTCATTTCATAACATTAAGATCAACTGACAGTTGAGTTTTCACAATGTATTGAAAATAAATTTTAAAAAAACTTACATACCTCTTTCTCTCTTTCTTCCTCTCTCTCTCCATTTCTCTCGCTCTTTCTCTCTTTCTTTCTCTCTCTCTCTTTTTCTCTTTCTTTCTGTCTCTCTTTCTTTCTCTCTCTCTCTCTTTCTTCCTCTCTCTCTCACTCCATTTCTCTCTTGCTCTTTCTTTCTTTCTCTCTTTTTCTCTTTCTCTCTCCCTCCCTCTCTCTGTCTCTCCCTGTCTCTGTGTGTGTCACTCTCTCTGATTCTCTCCATCCCTCCCTCTCTCTGTATGTCTGTCTCTCCCTCTTTCCCCGTCTGTCTCCGATTCAATCCCTCCCTGTGTCATTCTCTATCTGTGTCTCTCTCCGTCTCTCTCCCTCCCTCTCTTTCTCTCTGTCTCTGTCTGTCTCTCTGTCTTTCCCTCCCTCCCCTTTTGTCTCTCTCTGTGTCTGTCAGTCACTCCCTCTCTCCCCTCTCCTCCCCTCCCCCACCCCGGGAAGCAGCAGAAGGGACGGACCAGCGGACTCTCTCTCTACCTGAGGTCGTTTCAAGGCGACCTGCCCGCGAAGAGGAAGGAAGCCGCGGAGACCTCTGCTAACACCCCCCCCCCTCCAGCCCCTCCGCTGAAGGCCGGCGGGACAGGAGGTGGGCTTCTCCCTTCGCTCCGTTTCATATTACAGCCGAATCGGGCCTAGTCACTTCACCTTCTCCCCCCCCCCCTCCCTTCCCCTCTTCTGTCCCATTCGCCCCCGGCTAGTCCGCTCTCTCTTGGCTGCGGCGGGGCAGCCAGGCCGCTAATTTTTTGGAGCCGCTTCTTTCCATCCGCGCTGCAACCTCTTTTTGCGCGGCGTGTGTGTGTGAGAGAGAGAGAGAGAGAAGAGGGGGGGTGTCCTGCCCCAAATTTTCCCCCCCTCTGGGCCGTCACACCCACGCGAGAAGAGGCGAGGGAGCAGGCGGGGTGAGCACCCTCCGGCGGGCACCACGGCTTACATTCTGAGGCCGCGTGTCCGTCTTCTGGGGCTGCGTGGCTGGGAGGGAGGTGAACGCGCGGCCCCAGAACGTAAGCCGTGGTGCCCGCTGGAGGGTGCTCACTCCGCCTGCTCCCTCGCCCGCTGAGGGAGGAGGCGTCCGTAACCTCCGTCCACCTCCCTCCCAGCCACACAGCCCCAGAGACAGAGGGAGGAAGGGAGGGCCACATTTACGCAGAGCAGGGAGGACTGTTGGAGGGCCGTATTAAACCGACCCCCGGGCCGCAAATGGCCCGCGGGCCGGACTTTGGACATGCCTGGTCTATGGAGATTCTCAGTCATCTGGGCCACAGTTCTCTCAAAAGTGCTTTTTCAAAAGGCAACTGACCTGTTTTTTCTCGAGGAAAAAGAAAAGTCACAACTGATGAAGCTCCTTGGATAAGAAGCTAAACTTCTTCCTCAAGGAAAAATAAGCCATTTGCCTTTGAAAAAGCATGTTTGCTTTTTAAGGGAGAAAGATTTGGCAGATCTTTTAAATCTTAATTGTAACTCTGGAGGGAGAAATACCGTTTCCATATTTTATCCCTTTCCACATGGATAGCAGTTACTCAAGTCACAAAAAATGACCTCTGGTTTAGAAAGGACAATGAATGTTATACTTTAGAGAATACAAAATATTTTCTTTTACCTTCAGCTAAAGCATTACTGAATAGTGTTTCCATTATTTGATGGGACAAAGTAATTCAATAAGCCTGAAAGGAAGATTCAGAAGGTAATGTTAAAGAATAATATTCAGGAGTTTTGAGGAAAAGGATATAAGAAAAGTGATAGTGAACTTTCTTTTTCTTGAAATATTTCTGTTAGAGGGAATTGATTCTTGAGAATTAATGTAAATATTTAGCATATTTAAGCATAAATTCCTTGATGTGCATGATGTGATTTGCATGACAATCCAAGAGTTTTTATTATAGGAAATTATAAAATATACAGTGACATTATTGATCTTGCTGTATTGAAGATTATATATGAAAGATGTCAGTTCATGTATTTTGAGTCTTTCAGGGTAAGATAAGGGCAGCAAGGTATCATGCTTTGCTGAGTTAACTTGTATGTATGCAAGCATGCAAGCATTGTAAGCCTCTTGAACTTTAATTGTCTGGTGCAAATAACGAAATTACATTTTCATGAGCTTTTTGGATGAGTGCAATTTAATAGTGTGTGTATGTATATATATATGTGTGTGTGTGTTATGTTCAGAATTATTTCTAAACATGTACTGATAGACATTTACACAGTGGCAATTTATGTGATAGGAATTATTGTTGCAGAATTCCCCAGTTTGGTATATTTGATTTACATCTCAACATCTATAGTCAGTATTTCTGGAGCTGTTCTATTTATATTCTTATCTGAATATAAGCAATAGAGCAATTGTTGTTATGAATTTCTTTAACTATGATAGCCATATAATAGCTGGTAGTAGGAATAAGTGAACTTCGTAAGTGAATAAGTGAACTTGCCTCTTGTTGCAGATTTTGTCGGGGTGCTCAAAGGCCACCCCAACTTTATTCTGGAATTTCGGGGTGGAAAAGTGGAGGGGCAGCACAACTTTTGTAGGCATCAGCTGTGCCTGCTGGAAAGCTTCCTACTCTCCGCCACTGCAGCTACCTCCTTCGGAGCCTTCCTGACCACAATAGCAGCCCCAGCAAGTGTGGCTGACGCCTACAAAGAAGGCACTCCCCCCCCCCTTCTCTGACTCAAGGCACTTTAAATAATGTAACTCTGATAAAGTAGTGAAATAAATTATTAGGATCAGATTATTCAATATTGCATTCCACATCATATACATTGCTGAAGTAGGTCTATGGCCTGAATAATATATATTCACGTTTTGTTTGAAGAAAGCATAGAGTTATATCCCCCATGCTTTCTTGCCATGCCATAAATAGTTGCCAAAGTTATGATTGTTTTTTTTGAAATCTAGAAGTGAAACCTGGATCTAATAGCATCATGAGACTATGGTTCTATTGACCAGTCTTATTCATATAGTTATACACCAAGCATTCTGTTCCATTTTAAGTTAAACAACATGCAGTATAGAAAAGAGGAAACAATAGTCAGCAAAATAATAGATAAAAGTTCAAGTTATACTGACCAGATCATTATACCTCTCTATATTCTTCCTCATGCTACTACAATGTCTCTACCTCAATACATTAATTGCCTGTTGGATCATTTATGATAATCACGGCATTCTATGGTCATTTGATCATCATTTGTGACAGCTTCTAACAAAGTCAATAAAGAAGCCAGCAGGAGATTGCAAGTCACAGTCACATGATATTTCACTTAATAACTCTGAATGATTTGCTTAATGGCAATAACTAGGATTGTCATTAATAAGTGAAGTGTTCCCTTGATGTTTTGCTTAAGAACTACTTATTCTGTAAATTGGGAGTGTCAAACTCAATTACATTGAGGGCCAGATCAGCATTGTGGTTGTTTGCCCGGCTGGGGGAGGGGTGTGGCCGAGGTGGTCACGGCTGACTTGGAGTGGCCCAGGGGCATGGGCAGCTTGACATCGTTCACATGGGAGGTGCCTGTTGGGGCTGGGCGGAGTTGGGGAGGGAATCCAGGGGTCTCTGGCAGGTGAGGTGGTGAGAAGAAGGCTCGTCCCGTGGGATGAGGTAAGGCAAGGGAGTGGCAGGGTGGCTGCATCTAAGAACCATCAGCCACTACACACTCACTGCCCTTTGGCCGCAGAGGGCAATGGTTTCCAGCTGCAGCCTGCTGGCCCCTCAGCTGGCGCACTCTGTGGCTCCAGAGCCTGCTGTCATCACTTGTTGGTCATCTCCTCGATCCCCTCATGGGTCTTGCCCTTGGTCTGCACGTGGAGTATGTTCCTCTCCCACACCTGATGAACCTAAGCCCAGCTACGTACTGCCACCGCCACCACTTGGCAGGTCTGCATGAAGGAGGCGAAGCAGCCAGCTAGAATCTCCCAAGTAGAAGCAGAGACCAAGGCGGGGGATGAGGGAAGACATGCAATCACAACTGTGCCTTGTGGGATCTGACCTTCCCCACTTGCAGTGGCTGTCTTTTGCCTGCTGGGCCTGGGAGTGCTCTACCACCTCTACTCGGCCTTGGTCTGGTGCTCCAGGCAGCAGCCTAATTGACCTGTGTGAGCTGCTGGCAGCCTGGATGATGGTAGTGGCCCACAATGGTGGCAAGGTGTGTTGGGTGCACAAGGAGAACACACTCCACATGCGAGCCAAAGGCAAGACCCGCAAGGGAACTAAGGAGATGACTAGTGGTGACCTCCTCTCCAACTGCAAGCAAAAACAGACGGGATGAACTAGGCAAGCCGATGCTGTTTGGCAGAAGCCACCCTATCCCCTGCCTCATCTAGTCTTGGCCTGTGATGGCAGTATCTGGAGGCAGAGGTGGATGAATCATGTGGCTCCCCCCTAATTCTGCCTGATACCAGTGCAGCTGTCACCACCACACCTACTTCTTGGAGGGCCAACCCGGTGGTTGCAGCGGGCTACAGAGCTCCTGCTGCTGGATATCTCTGCACACAGGTGCGCGCGCGCACACACACACACACGTGAAAGGCCAGTGAGCAGGGCATGGACACACGGTGCTGATCTGCAACCTGGTGATGTCCATTCAGGTCGGACTGCAGAGACCAGTGTTGCTTTGGCCCCGCCCTCTGGGCATGCGCATAGATGGCAAGCATGTGAGGGCAGGCATCTGGGTGAAAGAAAAACGCTCAGAGCACAGTCCTCAGGGACGTCAGACCCCACACGCTCGCCGCCACCTGTACCCACGCCAAAGGGTTTCTAAGGCTGGCTGCGGTTCAGGTCAGATGTCACACCACCAGATTGCAAATCAGCGCCATACCAGGGCAAGGCTAAGGCCTCACGGGCCAGATTAACCACCTGCCCGCAGGCCTCAAGTTTGATACCCCTGCTCTAAATAAATAAAGTGTGTATGTGTGTGTGCGTGTGTATGTATGTATGTGTTCATAGTTATACATTTTTCAATGGCATGCTGAAGTATCCGATCTGTAAGCCCTGCTCACTCCTGAGATAAGGTATTTATCAATTTAGTGCTCTTTCAATATGCTGTCTATCTAACTTCTTTCCAGGTTTCTCCATTTTAACAAGTAAACTATAATTTTTGTATTCATTCCTATTGTATTTTTCTTTGTAGAATAGCACAGTAATGACATTCTTAGGCACTAAAGCCAGCTGGATGACTTTGGGTCAGTCACTCTCTCTAAGCCCACCCACCTCACAAAGTTATTGTGGGGAAAATAGGAAGCAACAGTATAAAGTCTTGCTACCTTGAGTTACATATAAAAAGACAGGATAAAATATGACAGTCATTATATTTTGTGAAAAATGGCACAATAGGACTTATCCTGAAAGGAATCATGTGACTATAGTCTGCTTAGAAAATTACACTTTTAAGAGAGAATCTGAAGCATTATTATACCTTGGTAGCTGTAAATTTATATGGACTTTGTGTATACATATTCTAAATATATAGGAACAATGTGATTCATACATTTCTTACTCAGTGTTAAAACACAATATTTCTTTATATTATAAATACAATAGTTTGGTATAGAAATAATATCTGTAACATGGTGTCAAATATGATTTGAAGTGAATTTTATAATTAATTACAATTTAATATAGGATGGTCTATTTAAACCTCTTACTGGGATGCATTTAACCTTTGTTGGCCCTATTTTGCAGGTAGTATTTCTTAAGCAGAAATGAAGAATAAAAAACAATCTGTTCAGAATGAAGACGATGACAAACATGAGGCTGCAAAAGGTAGCTAACTTATTATTTGATTTTCTGAAAAAAATCAGACTTGAAATACTCCACTATATTTCTAGATCAAATATATGCATTATTTTATTTATAGTAACATCTTTCTGAAACCTATGGATTTAGCTATTTACTTTTTCCAAGTCCCATCTTATAACTGACAATGTTGATAGGAGCTGGAGGTACTATCTCAGTCAGAGTCTAGTTGAGAAGTTTCCTGCTTCCCAAAATATTACAATTGTTGCTGTTGCCACAGATTAACAATTGAAAAGAGCTATGTGTTCAGTAAAAATAACTTGACGTCTAAATTTGGTGCTTATTCTAGAAACAGAATATATATTACCTAAAATAATTGGTTGTTCCTTAAATTTTCTGTAATTCCTCCTCCATGTAAAGGTATATTGTTATTTTTTTTAAAAAGTCAAGTTCTGACCATACATACTAGTGTTGGGTTTCAAAATTTTTAGAACCTATTCTGTAGCTGTGGCCTGTTTTGTGGGAGTGGCTCAGCGGTCATGTGACTTGGCAGGCGTGGCTTGGCGTCGTGTGACTGGGTGGGCATGGCCAACTTAGGAAATGTGGTGAAACTCACTTAATAACGTTACTTAGCAACCAAAATTTTGGGTTCAATTGTCATAAGTTCCCTCTCTCTCTCTCTCTCCCTCCTTCCTTCCTTCCTTGTGTGTATCTCTCCCACTTCCTTCTTTTATTTCTCTCTTACTTTCTCTCTTTTTTTCTCTTCCCCCCCCCCCCCCCCCCACACACACACATCCCTTCCAGTTATTTTCTTAGAAATATTCTATGAACTAAAACCGGTGCCCAATAAATCCTATGATCACAGCATTCTGTGTCCTACAAGCCAATTCACAGAGCTCCCAGTTCAGCCCTTTACTGCTCTGGGGGTTAATCAAATATGGTTAGTTATCCTGTTATCTCTTGGCCTTGGTTCCCGCCTTTTTAGCAGAGTGCCAGAGAGGGCTAATTTCAAATGGCTTTTTTTCCTTTTGCTGAAGCCAGATTTCTCTGCCGCTTGGCAGGTGACCTGGTGGGTGTCCGAAGGTGTTGGGCACACCACGGAAGGCATGCACGTAACACACGCACACACACACATACACACACTGCGCTTACCGCAGTGCAAGGCGCATGTGTAAGGGGGATTGGATCAGCTGGGAGGCTGGCAAAAAAGAAGCCTCTGTTTCTCTGCTGCCACAGCTCGCAAAAAAAGCAGGCAGGGATTATGGCCACCGCCACCACTGCGGCCTGCCGGCTGCAGCCCTGCCTGCCCTGCTTAGGTGGATGGCTGGCTGGGAAAGCAGCGAGGGGGTAAGCGCTGGCCATCATCCCCGCCTCCTTCCTCTGCGAGCCATGGTAGTGGAGAAACAGAGGCTTCTTTTTTGCCAGCCTTTTATAATAATAATAATAATAATAATAATAATAATAATAATAATTATTATTATTATTATTATTATTATTATTATTATTATTATTATTATTATTATTATTTCGATTTATAAACCGCCCTATTTTCCCTGGGGGGACTCAGGGCGGTGCACAGAAAGATAAAAACCCACAACACATACAAAATATAAAAGACAATTAAATTATTAAATCTGTGCTAAAATTTAAATAATATAAAAGATTAAAACCAGTAAATATCAAAATTTAAAATTATACCCTTGGTCTATGTCAGGCAGGTAGATGGAAGAAATGTGCTTTTAACATCCGACGGAAGAGGCGTAGGTCTGTGATGGTACGGATATCGGGGGGCAGGTCGTTCCAGAGGGCCGGGCCCACCACATAGAAGGCCCTTCCCCTGGGAGTTGCCAGCCGGCATTGACCGGCTGTCGGCACCCTGAGGAGGCCCACTCTGTGGGAGCGGACAGGTCGAAGGGAGATATGTGGCAGGAGGCGGTCTCTCAAGTAACCAGGACCCGTGCCATGGAGCGCTTTAAAGATGGTAACTAACACCTTGAAGCGCACCCGGAAGACCACAGGCAGCCAGTGCAGCTCGCGCAGGAGAGGTGTTACATGGGAGTACCGAGAGACTCCCAAAATCCCCCGCGCGGCCGCATTCTGCACTAGCTGGAGTCTCCGGGTGCACCTCAAGGGGAGCCCCATGTAGAGAGCGTTACAGTAGTCCAGGCGGGAAATAACGAGGGCTTGAGTGACCGTGCGTAGGACATCCCGATCTAGAAAGGGGCGCAACTGGCATATAAGGTGAACCTGATAGAAAGCCCCCTGGCCACGGCCGTCACATGGTCGTCCAAGGACAGCCGCGAATTCAGGAGGACGCCCAAGTTGCGAGCCCTTTCCGCGGGGGCTGATGACTCGCCCCCAATAGCCAGCGATGGAGTTAACTAGCTATATCGAGATGCGGGAAGCCACAGCCACTCGGTCTTGGACGGGTTGAGTCTGAGTTTGTTCCTCCCCATCCAGACCCGCACGGCCTTCAGACACCGAGACAACACTTCCACGGCATAGTTGGGGTGGCCAGGGGTAGAAATGTACAGCTGAGTGTCAGCATACTGATGGTATTCTACCCCAAAGCCACGGATGATCTCACACAGCGGCTTAATGTAGATGTTAAACAGGAGGGGTGAGAGGACCGACCCCTGAGGTACCCCGCATACGAGGGGCCTCGAGGTCGATCTCTGCCCTCCTGTCAGCACACATTGCGACCGGTCGGAGAGGTAGGAAGAGAACCACTACAGTACAGTTCCTCCCAATCCCAACCCCTCCAGCCGGTGCAATAGGATACCATGGTCGATGGTATCGAAAGCCGCTGAGAGGTCTAATAGGACCAGGACAGAGGAACAACCCCTGTCCTGGGCCCTCCAGAGATCATCTACCAACGCGACCAATGCCATCTCCGTGCTGTGCCCGGGACGGAAGCCGGACTGGCGCGGGTCTAGATAGACGGTTTCTTCCAGGTGTCGGGAGAACTGTTGAGCTACCACACTCTCTACAACCTTAGCAAGAAAGCTAAGGTTGGAGACCGGACGGTAATTAACCAACAAAGCCTTCCAGTTGATCCAGTCCCCCTTACATATGTTGTGTGTGTGCCACCTCATTTCAATGGAGGGAATCCATGCAGAGGGAAGAAAAATGTATGGATTCTCCCCCTCCATTGGAAACGAGGCGGCTGGCAAAGAGAAGGGAGCGCGCCATGTGGGTTTGTCCAACAGCCGAATCCTCGCCTCCTGTTCCTTCTTCAGCTGTTGGACAAGCCCACGTGGCGTGCGCTGCTCCCTTCTCTTTGACAGCCACCTTGTTTTCAATGGGGGAGGGGGGTAACCCATGCAGAGGGAGGAAAAATGCATGAATTTCTTTCCTACCCCCATTGGAAACAAGGCAGCTGTCAAAGAGAAGGGAGCGCATGCCATGTGGGCTTTTCTCAATCCTCCGCTCCGGCAAAGAAAGTGGGTGGGCAGGGCAAGCCTGGTATGGACAGGCAGTGCAAGTGAGCATACGATGACTGGGCAGGCGGGGGGGAACGAGGGGGGGCAGGCCAAGGGAGGGAACATTCTGGTGCGGGGCCTCCAGAAAATCCGGTACAGGAAGGCATGCTAAATTTCACCATCCGGTACGTCTGTACCAGTGCGTACTGGCTGAAACCCAGCCCTGATACACACCGTATTTTTCAGAATATAAGATGCACCTTTTTCCCTCAAAAAAGAGGCTGAAAGTCTGGGGGCATCTTATACACTGAATACAGCATTTTTTGCCTCCCAAAACCCTGCCCCCCTTTACCAAAATGGCCATGCATAGCCTTTAGAAAGCTTCCAGAGTGCTCCTGGGGGCTGGGGAAGGCAGAAATGAGTGAAAATGGGCTGGTTTTGCTCATTTGTGCCCCCCCCCCAACCCAGGAGCACTCTATAAGCCTCCTAAAGGCTATTCATGCCCTTTTGGGGGGGAGGTCTGCAGAGTGCAAAAACTTTTTTTTAAAATTTGCCTCTTCAAAATCTTCGTGCGTCTTATACTCTGGTGCATCTTATACTCCAAAAAATACGGTACACACATACATACATATTCATTCTATATAGTGAATTTCAGATTATCTGTTTAACATATAATTTAGCTTACAATTTTCTTTATTTTCCATATTTTTATTGTATGATTGTACATCAGTAATTTCAATCTACTTATACACATTTCATAACAGGTGAGGAGAATGAAGAAAACTCTTCTTGCTCTTCTGACTTTTTATCTGATGAAGATGATCGCTGCCCAATCTGTCTAAATTGTTTGGCAGAGCAGGAAGTTGGCTTTCCTGAAAATTGCAACCATATCTTCTGCATGGCCTGCATTCTTAAATGGGCTGAAGTAAGTCTTAAGAGCGGCAATCAAAATTTAAAAATAGTTTACTTAACTTAAAAAAAAATCTTAATAAAAATACTTTTTTTTGTTTGTTTTGGTTGGCCTCCAAACAACAACTCCATTACAGGTACTCCTGAACTTACAACCCTGTCTTTAACAAACATTTGAAGTTACAACAGCACTGAAAAAAATAAGTTACGAACAGTCCTCACATTTAGGAGTGTCACACAGGCCCTGCAGTCACATGATTAAAATTTGATCAATTGTTGGAATTTGCATTCAACATATATTTAGGATGGTAGCAACGTCCTAAGGTCACATGATCACTATTTGGAATCTTTCCAGGGAGCTTCCAACAAGCAAAGTCTATGAGGGCAGCCAGATTCACTTAACAACTGCAGTAAAAATCATAAAACCCAAGTTAGCAAAGTCTTAATGACTATATTGCTTAGCAACAGAAGTTCTGGTCCTAATTGTGGTTGTAAATTGAGGACCACCTATACTCATGCATAGTATTTTGTAATCATTAAATGTTGATAGGTCTTGAAAGGCTGTTTTGGAATATAATTGTTTTTCAAAAGCAATATAGACAGTGATTGATAGATCAAGTCCAGTTTTTAAAACAGCTTCACTCTCATACCCAGCATTCTTAAAAGTAGTTATTTGAAGAGTCGCCCGAATGTAAATTGTGCCACACTGTTTGCATACAGCTATAAAAGAGCCTTACTTTCTTAAAGCAATTCTTGTAAACAGTAGTATCACATATCTTCCTCTGTTCTGAAAAATATAATAACTTTTACTGATCCCTTGTCACTTTTTGTTTCCATCGCTTAAAATCTCATTGATTCAGTAGGACAATTCTGTTTTAGACATATAATTTTTATTAAAGATATTTTAATAAGATAAAAATAATACAAATTTTAGAAAATAAAATAATAGATAAGAAAACAAGAGGAAATAAGAAAATAAAAAGGGTGAAAGAAAAAGAATAAAAAAGCAGTTTCCGATCTTAACAGAGGATTTATATTTTATCATCTCTGCCCAAGATTACATCATAATTTCCTTCTTTTCATAGTCTATTCTTAGTAGGATTTAATTCTGAATAAATATTCATATGATTGTACAATGTCCCTGTAGCTTGCTCTTGTATTTTTTATTCATTAATTTAAAATGGTTACATGACTCTTCATCTACTGAAGATGTTCTGGTCCCATGAATACTAAATAGTGATTAATACTTATAAACGTAAGCACCAAACTCGTTCCTTTCTTTTGCTGTATAGAACTAAAGAAATACTATCTCTTCTTTGTAGTTTGAGATTAAAATCTTGAGTTTTTATAATTATTTTAAATTTTGTTCCAAACAGAAATATAGCAGATACATCTATATAAATAAAAATGTAAAATAGTTTGTGCAAAGCCACTAATCTCAAAAACTACTGGACCGATTTACACCAAATTTTCACACAATGTTCCCAAGGACTTCCGATAATATAATATGTACTTATTTTGTGGCTAGCACACATGTGTCATGTGCAAGGTACACAAACGTAAAATGTACCCACTTATCAGGTTTTCACCTCCCTGTAGCTCCTCCCACCCGGCTGCTTTCCAACAGTCATTTCCTCAGCAACATATGGAGGCCTATTAGGGCCAAAACAAGGCACAGAGATAGCAAACTCCCAGGTGGCCCATAGAAAGAGAGAGGGAGAAATACAGTAGGTAGGTAGGTAGGTAGGTAGAGGGAGAAAGGAAGAAATACAGTAGATAGTTAGAGGGATAGATAGAGAGGGAGAAATATAGTAGGTAGGTAGATGGGGGATAGATAGGGAGAAATACAGTAGGTAGGTAGGTAGGTACAGGGATAGATAGATAGGGAGAAATGCAGTAGGTAGGTAAGTAGAGGGATAGATAGGGAGAAATACAGTAGGTAGGTGGATAGAGAGAGATAGGGAAAAATACAGTAGGTAGGTAGGTAGAGGGATAGAGAAGGAGAGGGGAAAATTTAGGTAGGTAGGTAGGTAGGTAGGTGGAGAGAGAAATACAGTAGGTAGGTAGGTTGGGGTTATACGGTGGTTGTGTGTATGTGTGCAGGTGTAGATCTACACACAGATTGGTTGGCCATTTAACCAGATGGCCACAGCAATGCGTGGCCGGGTACAGCTAGTAACTGATATCTAGCTTGTACAGAGGACTGATATAATGGAAAAATATTGAGCCATGGGACACACATCCTCTTTATTGCCAAAAAACAGCTAGATATGCGTGTATCATTGCACCATTAAAAATTACATTGGATCATAATATTCTTTATAATAAGCCCCGGTGGCACAGTGGTTAGAATGCAGTACTGCAGGCTACTTCTGTTGACTGCTGGCTGGCTGCAATTTGGCAGTTCATATCCCACCAGGCTCAAGGTTGATTCAGCCTTCCAGCCTTCCAAGGTGGGTAAAATGAGGACCCAAATTGTTGGGGGCAATATGCTGACTCTGTAAAACCGCTTAGAGAGGGCTGTAAAGCACTGCAAAGCGGTATATAAGTCTAAGTGCTATTGCTATAATATTTTGGATATTTGCATATGTTTTTGTGTGTCCTTCTGTACATATGTGTGTCTACATGCTCATACTCTATGTATTTGAAATAAACATTTCCTATGCAGATGTTCATCAAAACCAACATTTTCATTCATTCTTGGATCTAGGAATAGTCTAATTACGTATTTGACATTCTCTCATCTCATTCCAAGATTCCACAATGGGTTTTTCCCCCTGGATTATATTCTATCAACATTATATAGAACAGGGGTTCCCAGCCCCTAGCCCACTTCTGGGGCGTGAGCTGTTTGGAACTAGGCTGTAAAAGCAAATGGAGCTTGTTAGTTAAATAAGATACCAGAGTAATACTTTCATTTGTAAAGAACAAATAATAATTTTTAGTTGTTAGCAAAAAAACATAAGCTTCAATCTAAGCATTCTCAACCTGCAGCAACAGCAAAACTGTACCAGTTATTCTTTAGCTGTCATTTGCATTATTTATCCAGAAAACTTCAAGTGTTTCCCTTTCAATACTACTGTAAAAGCATTTCTGTTCAGAAAGAAATCTTTTTTTAAATACAAGTTTATTTCCTAAAAAGCATCTATTTTTTTCAATCCTACTAGGTAGACCAGACCAGAAAATCCACTGCATGGGAAATTTATATTTTATTGAAACAAGCTGAAATAACACAATCTCTTGCAAATGTGGTTCTGTTTTACATCACCACTCCTTCTTAAGCCACAGTGAATCAAAGATGAATCTGCCTGAGTCATTTTCCAATGCTCTTGTGCTCTCAGGGTTTAAAGAATGTTTGAGCCCTCTTTGCTTATGTAACGGTTCTTGTGTAACTCTGTCAAGCTCCTCTCCCTTATTCTTTACAATTAATTTCAGCCAAATTGATGCTGCAGTCTATGCTGGATTCAGTCAGTTAGGTGCCACCACACTCAATAACTTGTGTTTGTGGTTATGTATATATGCTCTTTAATTTTATTTATTTTTACTAATTAGAAAAGCAATAAAAAAACAAAGGAAATGAATATGTGTACATACATTAAAAGCATACTCATAACTCCCTAACTCATAAGTTGTTATTTATTCTTGTGAGGAATTAGTATTGTTGTGTAACCTCTGTAAGGAAAAGGTTGAAATAAAAATTTAAAATATGAAGTACTCTATAGGAAAAAGCATTCAGGTAAACCCACTTTTAGTTCTTAAAATTTTTCTTCTTTTCCTAATCACTAACTCCTATGTATATGCTATGCTTTAGACATCTACAATTATTGCTCATTTCTATTTTAATAATTTTTAAACAGCTTCTTCAAAAAACATATTCTAAGTGTCATAGTTTGCCTTGTCATGTAATATATTTTAATATAAGGAATCCATTTCTGCTTGAATTAAATAAGTAAACAAACAAACAAACAAATAATAAATTCTATTGCCCTTACCTAGTGATGAGTGGGTTAACATGCATGTAGTACTTGCTTCTGTATGTTACCTTCATTCAATTTCAATCAAGCCTGGACAATTAAAATGTATTGTTTCCACATAAAACATTTGGTTAATTACTTCTTTTGTGAAACTACTTGATTTTAAATTTAAATTAAATAAATTTGCTTGAGTTAAAGAGATTTGCAATGTGCAGTTCACATTGTGCTACTTCACAGGACTGTGAAATTATAAACCTTTTATTATTTAACCAACTTTCCATATTTAATAGAAGTATTCTATCTATATGTATGAGGGGGGAAATAATCTAGCAAAAAAATTTAATGTTTCCTAGAAGGAAAAGCTACTTAAGCTTTCCAAAATAATCAAAATGAAACAACTATTGACTTCCACCTGTTCAAAAGAAATTTTGTAACTGCTGAACATTTGAGGGAATTATATTGTTATTCTGCCATGGAATGGTTCTTAGAACAGAACAAGAAGCAATGGGTGGCAGAACAAGAAGCAATGGGTGGAAACTAATCAAGGAGCATCTTAGAACTGAGGAGAAATTTCCTGACAGTTAGGACAATCAGTGGAACAGCTTGTTTCCAGAAGTTGTGAATGCCCCAACACTGCAAGTCTTCAAGAAGATGTTGGATAGCCATTTGTCTGAAATGGTATAGGGTTTCCTGCCTAGGCAGGGAGTTGGACTAGATGACCTCCAAGGTCCCTTCCAATTCTGCTATTGTATTGTATTGTATTATTAATTTTCCACGTTCTGTGTTGATTTAACATAAAATTCAAGGATCATCCAAACATTTGTGGGTTATCTGTGTGAGTAAATAATAGTGCATTGCTCAAGCAGGAGTCTATTGTAAGGTTGCATGTTAATATATGTAAATAGTAATATTTATTTTTTACATATGCAAACCGCCTGTCTATCAAGGAAGAACTCTGGGAAGTGTACTATTAAACTTCAAAATATAAAAACAGTAAAAATTAAAATATAGATATTAAATGTGAAAAATAAGTACCCGATAGTACCTTAGAGCTCTAAGTGGATGCCAGGATAATATAATGCAAGTTTATGTTTTATATCCCTCATGAATTATAACCAAAACCTGTACTTATAATTAAAAAAAACAATTTCAGATATTCATTTTAAAATTCTGAATACTAATTTGAATCTTTTAGACAAGGGCTTCGTGCCCAGTGGACCGCAAACATTTCAAGGCTGTGTATAAACTAAATACTTCAGAAGATTCTGTAAAGGTATGTTCTGAGTCTTAATTAATAAAATTAGTTTTTCTAGTGTTCGTTTTCAGTTACAAAAGCAGATGGAGCAGCTATAGTTTTAATTCACATGAAGCCTTCCCTGTTTTTTCTTCTTCTGTTTTGAAACTTAGTATGTCAGAGATTTATTTGGTTTACTCTTTTTCTGAGATTGACAATATATTCTTACCTTGACTTTAAAGTTCATTTGGAAAACAATACATTGAATATGTAGTAGTATTTGTAAATAATGTTTAAATAAATGAATATTGTTATAGGTCCATTAATAATTTATTCCTAAAAAATAAACATTAGAATAAATTATTGGAAAACGTGTACTAATTTTAATATTGATTTCTTTGCAGGTTCAAATAAAGCAACAAATAAGTAAAAAAGATGACATCTTCAGTTGTAATAAGGGCAAGAATTGCCCTATATCGATGAAAACTTGCAAAAGGTAGCAATACCGCATGTAAACTCTTTACAATATTATTTTTTTCACATTTGAAATTCTTTAATTTTAATATTTTGCATATGAAGTAGCCAATCAATGTGGACTTTGCAGTTTATCCCAATGAGGCAAAGGAAACAAGCTCCATATTGATTGGCTGCTGCCACTGCCTTCACACCCCAATCCCTGGAACAGCTTATTCAAACCAGCCAGGAAGCAGGAAGCAGGAGCCTGCTGCAGCCTGTCCAGGCTGGGCTGAAACAAAGCCTTCAGGGACACTGGCCTCATGGCAGAAAAGCCAAAGTCTTTTATTCAGATGTTAGCAAAGCTGTTTTCATTAGATCTCATGTTCTTGGTGCTTCACCAGCATCCAAATAAATTGATTTTGGCTTTTTTGCCACATGGGTGAATTGATTCTAGAACTATGGAGATCTTCAAAAAGTAAGTAAGTGATGGGAAATGGGGTGGGGAAGAGGCTAGCAAAGCAGGCCCAGTGCCTGTGGAGACCCTGGGGGGTGGGGCAGGATTGGGGAGGGAAGGCAGGTGGTATATTGCAGAGTCTCTGCGATCGGTTGTAAGGACGAACCAGTGTTGTTGCAACATACGTAAGTTCAGGATCAGGTTGTAAGTACTTTTGGGGGGGTCATAATTTTGAATAGACGCTAATTGAACTGTTGTAACTTGAGGAATAGCTGTATTCCTAATTATATGTACTATCTATCTTCATGTTGCTCAGAAAAACAAATGCTTATATTTTAATGGAGTGGGTCAATGATTGTTCTTTTTTTGACTAGATTATTCTGGATTGTAATTTTGTTAAGATATCTTAGATTTTTTTTAAAGCCACTCAGATACATTATTACAAACAAATTATCAATAATATACACAAACATAAAATTAACTGTAATTATAGATAATCTTTGGTATGTTTTTTCTCAGAAAACAGGAAAATGCTGGCATAAATTTTTTACCAGTAATCTATAAAAGCTGGAACCCAAAATACAGTAAGTGAGTCATGTTGGTTCAACTTCTTGGCCGCCTTTTGTCATTTTCACAAACCATGTCATTTGTTCTTTGGGATATATTTGCTACTCTAACAAATTAGCTATCTTGGACAGTTAAACTGTTCTGAGGAATGCTTTGAGTATATTTGTTTTTCTGCCAAATTCACTACCTTATAAACAGTTTCTAAAAATCTTCCTATATTAGCCTATTGAAGCAAAAGTTAACAGAAATTGTAAGTAATTGTGTTATAGCTTAATCTTTTATGAGTTATAGTTTAGTACATATCTTGAGCAAATTTCCCCAAAGCACAAAATTCTTTGCAAAATCAAAACCCTTTGTTTACACAAGTCTGCTCATACTCATATTTTAGTGTTTTAACGTTGTCTTTGCATATACACATGTGCTTGTATTTCATTTAACAGATCTAAGTGCAGACAGACATATCAGACAAAGTCTGTACTTCATAAATTGCATGAAGTCAAGTTTTGTGATTCAAAAAACCTATTTGGTTTTTAAAATACTATCAATATACTGTTGTAATCTGTTTCCTGCATTTTAAAATTCAAAGATCAGGAATTTTTTGTTTCAATAGAGTGGTCCAGATGGGAGGTCGATCAGATATTTATGTAATGATAGATTTTAAATGAATGGCCAAATAAGTACCATGGCATCATTTAATTCCATTAAAATTAATTTGAACTTTTATAATTCAGCTATGCTTTGTAGCCTTAAAAAAAATAAAAGCATGGGGAACAATAAATATATATATAATTATTGCCCATTTGCTATATAGTTATGAATAATGCATAAGATGCAGATAGAGAAAGGTTTACATAATTTAATATTTGAGAAAATTTGACATCTGGGGTCATTCAATTAAGTTTAATTGTTTGAAGTTATAAAAAGAATGACTCTCACATTCCATAGCTCGTAATTACGCCAACAGTGTTGATTTTAAAAGAAATTAAAACAATTTATGCCAAATATCTCTCTATAAATAGCTAGCATTCATAATGGTAACATTTCTATTTTTGGGAGAAGTATCCTCTTAATATCTGTTGCTGGGGAATTTGGATATGTCATTGTACATATGAACCTGCCATAGATTTCTGCCATGGCACTGTGGAAACAAGTTGTTAGAAGGTTAGCTTTATATAGTATCCAGAATAGGCTAACAAAGGTTAGCTTTATATAGCATTGAGTAGAATTCTTGTTATGGTTTTAAATCCTATCGCATTTAATGCTGCTTGATGAGGACATGAAAGTTTCCCTTGCAGAAAACTTTCCTTGCAATTGCTGCATTCCTGAATTGTAACTTGCTTATTGAGTTAACTAAGAGGTTTAAGAAAGAAATACATAATTTATGTGTCATTCTAGATAGCTTTCAAAGAGACTTGGAATAAGTTTTTCTTCCTGTATTTTAAGTTTTTCCAGTAATTAAATACTTGCAACAAAATTTCTTTAAAATTAAATAGGATTGATAATTATGTTTCCCTTAGGGCTTAAAAGATCAAGTTGAATATTTTCTTTTTGTTTTAAATATTAAGATCCTTCAAACAAGGAAGAAGTTACAAATTCAGTGAAGAAAAATAAGGTTTGTTCGTGTTATATATTTAAAATTATGATTTCAAATTGTTTCATTTTAAAATCCTTCACTTTTAATATCTTCCTAGATAATTTTTCTTCTTCATATGTTTGAGCTATTGCACTTTCTGTTTTGTTGACATTTAAATGATTGTGAAGTTAACATGGTACTTTTGAAATAATTTAGAAGTCTTAACTTTGAAAAATGCGCTGTTTGATAATATTAATTAGATCTAACTAAAGTACAGGTGTCAAACTTGCTGCATCACGTTGCCGTTATGTGACGTTTTGCGACATTTTCCCATTTGCAGAGCTGGGTGGACATGGCCTGTCCTTGATGCATCTGGCCCACCAGTTTGACACCCCTGAACTAAAGTATATACTGTATTTTTCAGAATATAAGTTGCACCTTTTCCCTCATTAAAAGTGGGTGAAAATTTTGGGGTGTCTTATAGACCAAATCCCAAATATGTTTTTGGCCTCCAGAATCCTCTGCATGTCGCACTTTTGCCAAAAATGGGCTTATTTTTGGCCTCCCAAAACCTTTGCACATCCTTCTTCCCCTTCCCCTGCCACCAGAAGCACCCTATAGTGCTCCACAAGTCCCGTTTTCACCTAAAATGGGCCCATTTTCTGCCTCCCGAACCCTCCGTGCATCATGTTTTCGCCCTCCCCAGCCCCCAGAAGCAAAAACTGGCCTGTTATTCTCCTGCAAAGTGCTTCTGGGGGCCTGGAAAGGCAAAAATGGGACACACGGAGGTCAAAAAGATTTTTTTTCTTGTTTTCCTCCTCTAAATCTAGATGCATCTTATAGTCCGGTGCGTCTTATAGTCTGAAAAATACGGTAATATAATAGAATTGGGCAATTGAAATAAATACATCTATGATTTGTTTTAAACACAAATTTATAATATATTTGTTTTGAATTACTGTTTTTATAAAGTCTTGTCATTTTAAGCATGGTAAAATTAAATATGTTAAACATTTTTAATTTCTTAAACTGCTATTTAAAATAGCACACATTACAAGAAAGTCTCGCTGAAATCTCATTAAAACCAAAAGTATACCTGCATAAAACAGCTTGTAGCCTGTATTTAAATAAATACAAATGCCTATATGCTAACTGATTTGTCATAATTTAAACTACTGGATGGCTTATTTTGAAAAGTACAGTTCTTGAAAAGAAAAGTGGATTTGTTTAATATAACATTTAATTTATTGCATCCAGTTTTGGTCACCACACTATAAAAAATGTTGAGACTTTAGAAAAAGTGCCAAGAGGAGCAACCAAGATGATGAGGGGACTGGAGGCTAAAACATACAATGAATGGTTGCAAGTACTTGGCATGGCTAGTCTAGTGAAGAGAAGGACCAGGGGAAATATGATAGCAGTCTTCCAATATTTGAGGGGCTGCCACAGAGAGGAGAGGGTCAAGCCAATATTTGAGGGGCTGCCACATAGAGGAGAGGGTCAAGCTATTTTCCAAAGCACCCGAAAGCCAGTCAAGGATTAATGAATGGAAACTCATCAAGGAGAGACTACCTAGAAATAAGGAGAAATTTTCAGACAATGAAAAGCATCAACCAATGGAACAGCTTGTCTTCAGAAGTTGTGGAAGCTTTCAAGAAGAGACTGGACAGCCCTCTGTCAGAAATGGTGTAGGGTCTCCTGCTTGGGTGTTGGACTAGAAGACCTACAAGGTCCCTTCCAACTCTGTTAAACTATGGTATACACTATTATATTTATCTCCCTAATGTTTTTATCAGTATGCAGATGATATCCAAGTTAGACATCTCTATCTCAGACTAAATGAAGGGTATATTATAGTGGAATTCATGATTAAAATCTATCTAAGCAAGACAGTGGCTTTACATTTAGAATCCTATTCCGGGATTATTTCATCTTTGACACACAGTGGGATGGTGTTGCCCCATGTAGACCTGCAATTTAGGAATCATCTTTGGCTCACATTTCCTGCTAGAAAGCAGTAGTCAGCAGGACCTTTGGCCAGTTTAGGTTAGGTTGGTGCACCAACTGTACTATTATGTTGAACAGGAAACACTAAAAGTGATTACACATGTCCTTCAAACCTTCCTTATGGATTTCTGTAGTTTGCTTGATATCAGCAAGCACTAGGAGACCACTCAGAAGCTTCAAGTGCTGCAAAGAGCATAGTCCATATACATACTGAAAATACTTCCTAGATAATCCCATTGCTGCAGGAACCGCATTGACACCAACATTTCAGTTTCTGACTGAACTTCAAGGTGCTTGTTATCACTTAACAAAACTTTTTATGGCTCAGTGCCTAGATGTCACTGAAACACTCTTCTCTCTGTTGATTCTGTTTGCTTAATCTGAGGCATAAAGTTAGCTGTTTTGGAAGGCTGTTGAAATTTGAGTACTGTAAAATTCCTGGTGCTGATAATGTCTACCTGGCAGTTCAACAACCAATGTCATGTATTATTCCGTCATTAAAAAAAACCTGATAATATTGCAGTTTTGTGCATAGTCAGAAGTAAATCCCATAAATTCAGTTAAACTTTTTCTTTGGTAACTTGAGATCTAGATGACTATATATCACAGAAGATTAGGATAATTCTGATATACAGTTTGACAGTCATGAGGAAAGAAATGAAATCTACAGAAATCAAGTTAAAATAGTATCTTTAACTTACAGTCTATGCCTGTGATGGCTAACCTTTTTGCCATCATGTGCCAAAAGCAGGGGGAAGCGCAGGGGGGTTGTGCGCAGGCGTGCCCAAACCCCGTAATTCTATGTGTCCCCACACACACATGCACGTGTCACTCCTGCTCCCTCTCCCCTGCTTTTGGCGTGTGATGGACCAGCTTTTCACCCTCCCCAGGCTCCAGACACTTTCTAGGAGCCTGGGGAGGATGAAAATGGCCTCCCCCACCCCCCCTGGAGGCCCTCCGGAGGGTTCAGGAGGCTTCCCTAAAGCCTCCAGAAGGCGAAAAACAGCCCTACTGGCAACCCAGAAGTCCATTCCCAAATTTCCAGGTTGCCCATAGGGCAGTTTTTTCCCCTGAAGCCTCTGGAGGGTGAAAAAACAGCCCAATGCACAAACAGGAAGTCCGTTCCCAATCTTCTGGTTTCCTCATGGGTTGTTTTTTGCCCTCCGGATGCTTCAGGGAAGCCTCTGGAGGGTGAAAAACAGCTGAAAATGAAGGCATGCCTTGTATGCCCTAACAAATGGATCTGCATGCCATAGGTTCACCATCACGGGTCTGTGCAATTCAGCAACATCCATGCCATTCTACCTTGAGAGGACTATTTAGTTAGTGAAAGAGGGATAGTTAAATCCAAATGGTATCTGTAGCTTTTGTGTAGTCATTGTGTAGCTTTCAGGCCACAGCATCTTGCTGAAATTAATAATTAAACAAATTGCTAGAGCTATGCAGATACTTAGCAACAAAGAGATAAATAATATTTCAGAAATATAACTCATGCTAAAATATTATTCAGAAATTTAAGAGAAGATTGAACTAACATGAAAGAATGTTACACAAGACGTAAAGCAACTGGAGAATTCAAACAATCATTGGGTTTTAGTACATTTAAAATATCTATAGTGTATCTCTGATCACGTAATATTCCCCATCAGTTTCTTTTTAATTCTAATAGAAATGGCCTGACTAATTTATAAAGTATATTTCAGCTCCTTGGATTTCCAAGTAGCACTTGCAACCAAATGTATAGGATAGGGTGCATACTTTTGTGTGCAAAACACAAAAGTGAGCACTCATGCAGGTAGAGTCTAGTAAAACAAGATTCAGAGTATGTTGGAAATTGTCCATATATGGAGAACAGTGTCTGGATGGTTTTGTACTCCTATTTAAAACCTGCATGAAGCTGATGACCATCCATTAGCCCAAGTATGGCTGTAATCAGTATGCAAACAATATCCAAGTTTATATCTGACCCTGGGCTGAAAAAGTGATGTTGTCAATGTTGTCAAAGTACCAGGGGATTTTGACAGTAGAAATGAAGAGATTGAGTGCTTTGGGTTGAAAAGGCAGATCTGATTCCAGATAAATTTTAATTTGAATGGTATCATAGTGCCCTGACCAGAACTACGGAAGTTTGCAGTTTGGGAATTTTCTTGGATTTGCAGCTCCTGCTTGGGGGATAGTAACAGCTGTGGCCAAGCGGTCATTGTGCAGCTTCTGCTTATATACCAATTGCAATCTTTCCTGGAATAGAGTACATTACTCACTGTAACTCATATCTTAATCACTTCTTTATTGGACTGTGATAAGTGAAGAGCAGTCAGAAGCTACATGTGATCCAAACTGATAGTTCAAATAGAACTTTGAGGCAACCATAAAATATCTCTACTGCAAGAACACCATTAGTTACCAACACTCTTCTGGGTTCAAAATAAGGGTTTGGTTGCCATTTTTAATCCTTTTGGAGTCAGGACCTGCATCACCTTCTGAATGTCTGACTGCCCAACATGATGTGATAGGACAGTTTCTCTTCATGTTACTTGAATTGCCATCCATAAGGGCATACAGAAGTATGCCTTTTCAGTTACTGTTCCATTCCTTTGATGTTTGAATGGCCTCCTCTGTCAGCCCCCTTACGTGATCTGCCATTCATTTGGGAGGAGGGGGGCCTTGGAGTTAAATTACTAACCCCACCTACAACAACTGAGATTTACAACTGGTTTCCTGTTGCCGGAAAGATAGAGGTCGCAACATCTCTGGAGGAATGTTTATGATAGTCATGTGGGATATCTAACTATAATGTCAACCTAGAGATAGCCATGGGAATGTAGGGTGTATTCGATTCTCATGGCAGGAGAATCAAGGGAAACAGTTTCACACGTGTATTGGCTAGAATTTGCATTTGGACAGAAGGGAGGGGTCATTATCAGTAAAACCCCACTTGCATAGCCTAAAGCCATGATGGCGAACCTATGGCACGGGTGCCACAGGTGGCACGCAGACCCATTTCTTAGGGCATGCAAGGCGTTGCCCTGTCTTCTCCAGCGCACATGTGTGCACTGGCCAGCTGATTTAAGCCTTCTTTTAAGGCCATTCAGGGAAGCTCCGGAAGCCTCTGGAGGTGGGGGGGGGGAGGTTGTTTTCATCCTCTCCAGGCTCCTAGAAAGCCTCTGGAGCCTGGGGAGGGTGAAAAAAGCGCATCAGAAGCAGGGGGTTGCACACAAAGCATTTTGGGTGTGGCACGCCCACCGATGACCCCCTTGCACTCCTGCGAGCCAAAAATGGTTAGCCATCACTGGCCTAAAGGCTTTTAGATGCTGCTTTGCCTTTAATGGATTACCATTCTGCTTAATAAAAGGTTCCTTTTGAAGAAATCCGCTTCAAGAGTTTTTATTTTCTTAAGTTAGGATAGGAGCCATTACATAAAGCAGCATCTGCAAATTGGTCAACCAGGAGAGTCGACATTGGCTCTACCAAGGGGCTCCTGCAAACCATGTCTGAGCACAACGAACCAGGAGAAGCTGATTGCTGGAGGGAGATGTCAACTGATGCGGACAACTGACGCGGCGCTGAAAATCAGCTCATCATGGAATTAACTGAATTAACTGCCGATCAACATGGCGCTGCTAAGGCGAGCAACCCTAGGACAGAAACAAGGAGCTGAAGCGACCATACGGGGGCAGAGGCAATTAGTAAGCCCTGACCCAGTGTCCATAGAAACAACACCGGCCCGAACATCGGACGATTAACACCTGGCCTGATTTACGACCTTAGCCTAAAGGTAACGCGAACATCAGCCAAGGGTGCCCAGCCTGAAATTCAATCTCGGCCCACTGGCAGCAATTTTTCCACCTTCCTCATAACGATGATAGACTTATCCTAATTTAATCAACGGATCCAATGTCTCTTAGGAAATTGACCTCTCTACATCATCCTCATCGTTTGACTGCTTAACCACCTTCTACACTTTCCTGCCTGAGAACTCTAAGACCAATTACTCTCCTGCTTTTTATCGATCTATCTGAACTCTGGACTTATGAATTATTTAAACTATGAATTTATTGTCATCATCTAAATCCTGCTAGATGCCCTCCCTTCCATGATTAGATCTGTAATGGAATTTTTTTTCCCTCGGGGCTATTGCAACTAGATCTCCTTCCTGCACTTTATCATATTTCCCACGTATTCAAGGGCTACCCTTCTCTCCCTACGGGAGTCTCCTCTCGCATATGTCTGGCCCTCAGAACTAACGAGGACCCACCTCGAGGATGGGCTTATTAGTCAAGAGAGGTGGAAGAAACGCAAGCTACGCAGATTTTTAATTAACTTTTTATTTCGTGTTTTAAGAGGTTCCAGGCTGGTGGGTGGATCCATTTACACTGGCTCAACTGAACTGAATGCTAGTCCAGCTGAGAGCGGCGAGAGTGAGGGTAGAGGGTCCGACATTGGGAGGGGGGTGGGGATTGATCCCACAGAGGGCCGTTCCATCATGACGGTCCTAGGAAGGGGTAGGTATGACGGGAGCCGGGGGCCATATCAAATATCGGGGGGGGGGGGCGTACCCGTGGTCGCCTGCCCTGACCCCCAGGGCTCATCTCGCAACCTAAGAGGCTGGGGATTACAGAGCCCAGGCCCTAGGCTGTTGTGCAACGCCAGGTCCATGGTGAACAAAGCCCCCCTCATTTATGATCTAATTTCAGAGGGGGAACCAGACCTGGTGGGTATTACGGAAACCTGGTTGGGGCACGAGGGAGGTACTCCCCTCGTTGAGATGTGCCCCCCAGATTACCTGGCACTTCATCAGCCAAGGGCCCAGGGCAGGGGTGGAGGTGTGGCAATTATTATCAAGGAAAGTCTTAAGCCAAGGGAGACCACTGTGCCTCAGGTAGTCAGGTGCAAATCCCTGTATGTGAAGTGGGGACTTGGGATGCAGCTGGGCCTGCTGGTCGTGTACCTGGCTCCCCGCTACGTGTCAGCGGCCCTACCCGAGCTTCTTGAGGTGATCGCTGAGGTGGCAGTTGTTACCCCCAGACTTATAGTCATGGGAGATTTCAACCTGCCATCGGCGGGCGATTCATCTGGGATGGCTCAGGAGTTCATGGCCTCCATGACGGCTATAGACCTGACCCAGGTAATTCAAGGCCCCACACATACTGGGGGAAACACTAGACCTGATTTTTGCCTCTGGCCAGTGGTTGAGTGATCTAGGAGTAGGGCAGTGCTTCTCAAATAGTGGGGCGGGCCCCCCAGGGGGGGCGCGAGGCTCCGTAAAGGGGGGCGCGTTTGACCTCGGCAGAGGTGTACTTATAACAATTTTATAGACAAATGATACTATTTACAGTCGCGCGGGGGGCGCGAAATGTTTTCTTCTTCCTAGGGGGGCATGACAGAAAATAATTGAGAAGCACTGAAGTAGGGGAACTAGTCATCAAACCCCTGTCATGGTCAGATCACTCTCTCCTTCGGCTCGACTTCCCAACTGCCACACCCTACCGTGGGGAGGCGGAACCAGAGATACCAAAATGGTTCCGCCCCAGGCGCCTGATGGACCCTGAAAGGTTCCAGATGGAGCTTGGGCCTATACCTGTAACCCTAACCCGCGACTCGGCTGAGGACCTAGTGGCAGTATGGAATAGTGCTGCCGCGGGGGCCTTGGACTGGGTCGCGCCCTTGTGGCTTCTCACACCGCGCCAATCCACCCTGGCTCCTTGGTTTTCTGAAGAGCTAAGGGCGATGAAACGCTGCAAGAGAGCAGGTCGAGAGCCACTCGCTCCAAATCCGATCGAACACAGGTGAGGTCCCATTTAAGGACTCTAGGTAGAGTGGCGATAAGAGTAGCGAAACGTAATCATCTCGCCACCCTTATCGCATCCGCAGATAACCACCCTGCCGCCCTGTTCAGAGTGACCCGCTCTCTTCTTCAACAGGGGTCTCGGGAAGCTCCTTTGCAGGGCAGAGCAGAGGAATTTGGAATCTATCTGCAGGACAAAATCGCTCGGATCCGAGACGACTTAGCCTCCTCTCCGATAAATCTGTATCGTTCCAATTTTAGTATATGTGCTGCCGAAGCGAGCGCATAAATCTGGGCAGATCATCTGAGACAGGTCTTGAGACCGTTTTGTGGGATGAATTCGACTTTGTTACTTCCAAAGACATGGACAGGTTGCTGAGGCGGCTGAATGCCACTACATGTTTATTGGACCCGTGTCCCTCCTGGTTGGTACTGGCCTCCTGGGAGGTGTCTCGTGGCTGGCTCCAGGAAATAGTGAATGCTTCTTTGAGTAGGGGGTTCTTGCCAGCCATCTTGAAAGAAGCGGTGGTGAGACCCCTCCTCAAAAAGCCTTCCCTCGACCCAGCGTCATTAATTATCGTCCGGTCTCCAACCTTCGCTTTCTTGCGAAGGTTGTTGAGAGTGTGGTGGCACAACAGTTCCCTCGACATCTGGAGGAAACTGACTATCTAGACCCGCGCCAGTCCGACTTCCGCCCCGGGCACAGCACTGAGACGGCGTTGGTTGCGCTGATAGATGATCTCTGGAGGGCCAAAAACAGAGGTCATTCCTCTGTCCTGGTCCTGTTAGACCTCTCAGCGGCTTTCGATACCATCAATCATGATATCCTATTGCACCGACTGGAGGGATTGGGACTGGGGGGCACTGTACTGCAGTGGTTCTCCTCCTACATCTCTGGTCGATCGCAGTTTGTGTTGACGAGGGGAGAGAGGTCGACATTGAGGCCCCTAATATGTGGGGTGCCTCAGGGGTCGGTCCTCTCACCCCTCCTGTTCAACGTCTACATGAAGCTGCTGGGTGAGATCATCCGTGGTTGTGGGGTAGAATACGAGTACGCTGATGATACTCAGTTGTACATATCTACACCCAACCACCCCAGCGATGCCGTCAAAGTGATGTCCCGGTGTTTGGAAGCCGTGCGGCTCTGGATGGGAAGTAACAAACTTCGGTTCAACCCGTCCAAGACCGCGTGGCTTTGGTTCCCAGCGTACCGACATAGCCAGCTGATCCCATCGCTGGTTATCGGGGGCGAGTCACTAGCCCCCGTTGAGAAAGCCCGTAACTAAGGCGTCCTCTTGGATTCGCGGCTGTCCTTAGATAGCCATATAGCAGCTGTGACCAAGGAGGCTTTTTACCAGGTACATCTGATACGCCAGTTACGTCCCTTTCTTAACCGGGATGCCCTCCGCACTGTCACTCAAGCACTCGTGACATCCCGCCTAGACTATTGCAACGCTCTCTACATGGGGCTCCCCTTGAGGTGCATCCAGAGGCTCCAGTTGGTACAGAGTGCGGCCGCGCGAGGAATCATGGGAGCCTCTCGATGCTCCCATATAACACCTCTCCTACGCGAGCTGCATTGGCTAACGGTGGCCTTCCGGGTTCACTTCAAGGTGCTTGTCACCATCTTTAAATCGCTCCATGGCTCGGGGCCTAGTTACTTGCGGAACTGTCTCCTACCACATACCTCCCACCGACCGATTCACTCCCAGGGGGAGGGCCTCCTCAGGGTGCCGACCGCCGGTCAATGCCGGCTGTCGGCGTCCAGGGGTAGGGCCTTCTCTGTGGCAGGGCCCACCCTCTGGAACGACCTGCCCCCCGACCTTCGCACTATCACGGACCTTCCCCTCTTTCGCCGCTCACTCAAGACTCATTTCTTCCAGCAAGCTGGACTAGCCTAGAATTTTAGACCTCATATACACCAAAACTCCAACCAAACTAGTAAATGGTTAATAGGTTAATGGGAATTTTAGTACAAGTTAATTTAATTAATTTTAATTCTTTTATTGTATATGTTATTATTTATTATGGTAGATTTATCTGTACACCGCCCTGAGTCCATTTCGATGGAGATAGGCGCGATTTACAAATCAAAAATAAATAAATAAATAAACCCTTTCCCAGTCTGAGATCTGCTCCACATATCCTGTTGGAGAGGATGGGGTGAGCCTAGAGGATCCCAAGAAATGACGCTGGTCTATCGGCATCGGGATGAAAGACAGCTGGGATGGGAGAACCAAGGGAGTCACTCTTACCCGAGGGTGCCAAAATGAAGCCTCACTGAGAGAAAATCATCTGAAGAGACAGGTAACCCAGTTGATGATGGAGATTTTGGAAAATCTCAACATCCGGGGGAATCAGAATGGCAGCCAAGAGATGGGGGAAGGGCAGCAACCGCGGGTGATGCCAGGGGAACTAACCTCCCTCTGGGTCCTGCTGATCAAGCAGATGGCACAGCGACAATAACTAGGAACCCAGCAAACCCAGTTGGTGCATGGATTGGGGGGCACCCTCCACCCACCCTGAAATCTGCAATTAGAAAGAAAGACTCCTTCCCTTGGGGTGAAGATTGATGGAACCAGAAAAATTGGGGTTTTTTGTGGCACACGTGCTCACCTAAATGCAAGAATATGGGTGTGACTTTCAAGCCCAGGGATCCTGAGTAAGTGTAGTTACCCTAGCCCTGGAAGGAGCCGCCGTCTGATGGATGATGACACTGCATGATGCCAATGCGCCAGAACTGCAGGACTTTGACCGTTTCATGATGACCTTGCAACGACGTTTCGAAGATCCCCTTGCAAACCGCAAAGCATGCAACCGCATTAAAGTTGTGAAACAGGGACAGCGTTCTGTGGCTGAATATACCGAAGAATTTCGAGACCTGGAATGTTGTGTGAATTGGCCAGAAGATATCCTGGTAATCTGGTTCAAAGATGGGCTGAATGATGACTTCTACAATGCCTGCGTGGCCCGAGGGGCACCGAATCGCCTACATGAGTGGTATATCACCGCCGAAGAGGCAGAGATCGACATGGCCAGAAACCAGTACTGAACGAGCGAATGTAGAAGAAAGCCTTTCAAACCTCAAACGTCATTTTCCTTGAAATCCTCAGCCTGTTTCAAGTGTGGAAAAGAGGGGCATCGTGCTACAGAATGCCGTTCTCAAACACCGGCTAGGAAACCAGAGCGCCCATTGGGAGGGAAACCTACGAAACCGAGCCAATGTGGAAAGGAAATGGCACTGGGGAGCAGGGAGATTGGAGAATCTCCAATCCCCCCTCCCCTTTGAGGAGGAAACTCCAGCTTCTTGGGAATAGGAACCATATTCATCGGGGAGTGATCCAGAGGATGAACCACTGGTAAGCAAAGCAATAAAACCGCTCCCCCTCCCCCTAAGACTGTTTATCCCCAACTGGGAGAAGGGGGTAAAAATCCCTGCTTTGGTGGATTCAGGGTGCACCCGCTGTTTGATCAGCCCAGCCCTGGTAAGGGAGTTGAGGATTAACATGAAGCTGAAGAGCCCTATATCATTTTGCCAACTAGATGGGTCATTAGCGGGGGAGGGGAGCCAGCTTTATTTGCCACTGAGCCCCTACAGATTGGCATCAGAAGCCACAAAGAAACATTCACATTTATAGTGGCATAGAATGGCCACTAGTTTTGGGTCTTGCATGGCTGGAAAAATGCAACCCCAAAATTAATTGGAAGCACACCGTAAGAGTTCAGATGCATGCACCCCCTGTTATGAAGTCACAACAAGAAACGGGTCAGGGCACCAAGAAACAGCAATGTCCGCTTACAATGTGCCAGCCCTGAGCATACCCAAAGAATACAGGGACTTGGTTGAGGTTTTCAGCAAAAAAGCCTCTGACGAGCTTCCCCCACACCGCTCCACTGATGGAAATTCTACCCGGGGCCAAACTCCCTAATCCCAAGATGTATAGCATGTCTCCGAGGGAGCTGGATGAATTGAGGACATTCATTGAGAAAAACCTAGCAAGGGGTTTCATTGAACTAGCCCGGCCAAAAATTGCAGCCCTGGTGTTGTTTAGAGAGAAAAAAGTTGGTTCCAAAAGGCTATGCATCAATTTTAGAAATCTATATTCTATCAGTGTGGAGAATATGTATCCCCTCCCCCTCATGAAGGATATGCTAGCACACCTCGCGAAAGGGATAATTTTTTCAAAGCTGGATTTAAGGGAGGCATACTACCATATCAGAATTAAGGAGGGGGATGAATGGAAAACGGCTTTTAACACCCCTCTTGGATGCTATCAATTCAAAGTGCTACCATTTGGGCTACAAGGAGCCCCTGCCTTGTTTATGCAATTAATAAACGAAGTGTTGCAGGAACATTTATATAAGGGCTGCCTAATTTACATAAATGACATCTTGCTTTATTCTGCGACAAAGGCAGAACATTTAAAACTAGTCCGGGCAGTTCTGAACAAACTTTGCTCTGCCAAATTTTATGCTAAACTCTCCAAATGCGAATTCCACAAAGAAAAAATTGATGACTTACAATACCGCATTTCACACCAGGGCATAGAAATGGATCCTTCAAAGGTTCAGGCACCGGCCTACTTGGACATGAGCAGGCAGGGTTTAGAGCAGATCACTCTACTATTGACCATGCCCTGATCCTACACCATCTAGCCTTAAAATACTCTACCCCCAGGAAAGGCCGACTTTGTGTTGCCTTTATAGATTTAAAAGCTGCTCTTGACAGCATACCCAGACATAAAGTGTGGGGCAAACTTTCCTCCTGGGACATTGACAAAAGACTACTCTGGCTCATTTTCCAATTGCATGAGGGGACAAAGGCAAAAGTGCACCTTACCCCCCAAGGGGACCTTTCCAACGCCATCTCTGTTAACAAGGGAGTCAGACAGAGATGTATACTGGCACCCCTTCTTTTTAACCTATACATTAGTGAGTGGAGAAGGGCATACTGAACCAACTGGATTATATTCATGCCCTTAGACTAGGTGACTATAGGTGCCCGCTTTTGCTCTATGCCGATGACGCAGCGATCCTTTCCTTTTCCCGGTGGGTTTGCTTAGGGCTCTTAAAATTCTATCCAACTATTGTAGCGCCAATCATTTGCAGGAAACTCCACCAATGGAAGCTTGACGGCATACCAGTGGAACAGGTCCACAGATTTCAATATCTAGGCATTTTTTTTCCAATCTAATGCCAAGTGGCTTGCACAGGTTGAGTCCCTTCACAACAAGGCCAAGATCTCCTTGCATGCTCTCCTGCATTTTTTCTACTCAGAGGGAGCCCATTATATTCCCTCAGTATTAAAAGTATACAGGGCAAAGGTGATAGCTGCCATTACATATGGCGCTCTCCTTTGAGTTCCAGCAAATATTCCCCGTCTTGAGTCTGTTCAAAGCCAGTTCTTACACTGTTTAATGGGAGTCCCCCCTTGTGTGAGTAATGCTGCAATCTGTCTGGAATTGGGCATACCATCGCTTGATACCATTCTGTGGAAACTTGCAAACTTGCAATTGGCTATTGGCTGGCCCTGTGGGCCATACTTCCAAACTATTATTTAGAACAATGCTTATGGCGGGATGACTTCCAAAGCCCCTGGGCCCGCAATATCCACGCCAAACTTATGAAGATAGGCATCTCCCCCATTGAAGCTTTTATACTTGGCCCTGATGCTGCTAAATCGTTGATATTCCAACGTCTGGACAATATTGAAACATTTAAACAGAATTTGGCATTTGGTGCAGGAATTTGTTCCCCATTTTCTCTTGGTATTATTCCCCTGACACACACACCCCTAAATATCTCTCTGAGCTATCCTTCATTAAATACATGCTGGCATTTCTAAAGGCACGCTTTAACGTGATCCCCTCGAATGCCCTAGATAGCAGACTTTTGGGGGGTGTAAAGCCCACTCACTGTTCATGTGACGGCCGATCCCCGGAATCAATCACATTGTATTTACATGCCCCTACTACCGGGAGGAAAGACTACAACTTATTTTCCCCATCTGCCAAAGATTTCCCGAACTAACCAGAAATCTTAGTCTTTGTCTTTTACTCCAGGACATTGACTCTAAGATCACACTAAAGGTTGCAAAAAAATTTTGCTGCAGTCCTGGCATGTAAGAACTGTGGGAAGGGTCGGGTTGGTCCCACTGGCTGAGGCCAGTCATACTGACTGTTTGCAGTGTACCACCTGGTGGTTGTATAAGGTGCTAATATGCAGATTTCATGTAAACTCTCATATGGTATCTACCATTTATGTACAATTTTAACTGACCATAGTCCTTAAAGATTTAAATTTTCATAATGGATAGATGGTATGGTCGACAGAATGGTTTTTATCATCGATTTTGCCTATTGTCTCTCACTTTTCAGTGGGGCTCGGTTGTATATTTCTGTGTGATTTGTTTGTCTTGATCTCTGGCCCATGACCGTAATAAAGTAAAGTGAAGATTCAGGTAGTACTTGACTGGGACCCACCATAAACAGTTACAAAGTTTCTTGGGGTTTGCCAATTTTTACCATCAGTTTATCCCCGCGTTCGCCCAGATTGCTCTCCCTATCACCAAGCTCTTAAAAACGAAAGGGGAGGGTAACCCGAAACTGAAGCAGCCTTTGAACTGGACAATGGAATGCCAAGTTGCATTTGAAAAACTTAAAACGGTTGTTTTCAGCAGAGCCAATTCAAAAGCACAGAGAAATCATTTGTCATACAAGCAGATGCCAGCGATGTGGCAATAGGAGCGGTACTGCTTCAGAAAAATGAGCAAGACCAATTACAACCATGTGCTTACATATCCAAAAAATTGAGTAAATCTGAGCAAAGGTGGGCCATTTGGGAGAAAGAGGCTTTGGCAGTTTGGTGGACTCTTTTAACCTGGAGGCATTTCCTAGAGGGGAGCAAGATCCCTTTTGAAGTCTGGATGGATCATAAAAATTTAGAAGACCTAAAGACCCCAAGGAAACTCTCCCCAAAACAAGTACGATGGGCTCCGTACTTTAAACGGTTTCAATACCTCTGAATGTCTGACTGTCCAACATGATGTGATAAGACAGTTTCTCTTCATGTTACTTGAATTGCCATCCATAAGGGGATACAGAAGTATGCCTTTTCAGTTACTGTTCCTTTGATGTCTGAATGGCCTCCTCCTTCCTTGTTTTTGGTTATTCTATTAAGCCTTGAGATGGAGTTTTTGCAACACTTCCTCTGCACGATGAGTCATTATTTGGTTTTGATAGTTCAGTTTCTGGTTTTTATCTATGGTGAATTTGGATTTATGATTTTTAATTCAATTATTGATTATATTGTTGATTATTTATTTAGAATACAGTAGAATAACAGTTGGAACGGACCTTGGAGGTCTTCTAGTCCAACCCCCTGCTTTGTGCTTGTTTTTAACCAAAGATACATATTTAGGGAAATGTGTACCATTCAGATTGGTTTGATTACAGCAATTTATAAACAAATATATTTCCATGAGTACAATATAAAGAAAATATTTTTCCATTTGAAGTTGGAAAGATGTGTGTATGTATGCTAAATTTTGAGGAGGCGGCGGAAAACTATGGTGGATGTCCAATATAAATACTTTATTTTATAGCCTAGAAGACAGACCTGCTTGAACAGATTCTTCAAAAGTAATTGGTGTGATAGATTTTCTTCTAATAGTAGTTTCTCTGATGTATCTCCTAATTATCAAAGTGAAAGGTCAGTATAAATTATTTTTATCCAGAATTTTGTAATATTGTAAATACTAGTATAGTTCCCTTTGCTTTCGGGAGAAATTGTGTTATTAGCTTTCCTCCCAAACTGCCATATATCGTAGAGAGGTAACTAGAAAGCAAATATTTTAAAAGTATGATTTCTGGAATTCTTTCCAACCCTTAATAATAGTTCTTCTTTGGATCATGAGAACAGAAGTTTAGTTAGAAACATTTTAGATCACTGCCCAATTCCATTAGGAAAATGTGTTCAGTTTCTGCCTCCCCTCCCCCCCCCCCCCTAAAGTTTTTAACCTGGTCTATTTTCAGATTCACTTTTTCTTTTGTCGGACAATTTCTCTCTGTCTTTCTGTCAAATTTTTCTCTTTGGTTTTTAGATAATTATCCTGCTTGCTGTCTAACATTTTATTGGATTAGAAAAATAAACTTGGTGTATGGACTTTAATATTAGAGTACATGATTTGGGTGCTTGGCAACATTGTGCATATTTATGACAGTTGTCGCATTTTCTCTTCCTGTGGGGTTTTTTAGGGAACATTAGTTTTTAATGGGGATTTTAACGCAGGGACAATTAGTTTAATTTATTTTTATTTTACTGTATTATTGATGTACATATTTTGTGTTTTTAGTTTTTCCCTGTGCACCGCTCCGAGTCCCTCTGGGGAGAGGACGCGGTATATAAAATAAAAATATTATTATTATTATTATTATTCAGGTGACTGATCACCACTTGCAACCTTCACAGCTAACTTCCATCAATCAAAGTCAGTAGGAAAACCAGTAGGGAGTCACAGGTTGTGATCACATGATATTGTGCTTAAGACCACAGATGTTTCATTTAATAGCTGCAGAAGAACTGACATTGAGTGGCAAGTTAGATGCCGTCACATGTTTCACTTAACAACCACATTGTTTAGCAATGGAGTTGCCAGCCCAGATGTATTTGTTAAGTAAGGACTACCCTGTAAATGTAGGCTTGTGAAACCATAATGGGAGTTTAGTAGGGCACAACCTGTCAGTAAGAAGCTATATATAAAAAGGAAAAAGACATTGCGTATTCTTGATTAGGAGCAATAGCCAATTTTGGGCTGTAAAATGTACGTAGTCTTACACAACATGCATTCAAAAGTAGGCATGATTAGAAAAAGTGGACAGACCTAAAGATGGAAGGGCAGATGTAACTAGAGAGGAAAAAGAATAGCATTCCTATTAATCACATGAAGAAATAAAATATTTTCTCTTCAGTAGTGCCTGAAGTCAGAAGAAGGGCATTAAAGTCATAATAAACAGTTACATGAATTGCCCAATGTTGTCTTTTAAACTTAGAAAATAAGGTATTCTAAACCAGAATATTTAACTTGTACATTCTAACTTTTTTTAATGAAGTGAACATCTGGGAAAAAATGAAGGCATTCACCTCAATTGGTACTGGTAACTCCATCACTAAGAAACATGGTTATATAGTGAAAAAGCACCAATTTACAACAGCAGTTCCAGTTAAGCAAATCATACACATGAAGATGACATCACATGATCACAACTTACAAGTTCCTGTGTGCTTCCCCTTGATTTCAGTTGTTGGAAGCTAGCAGAGAAGATTGCAGATTGTGATCGTGTGATTGCAGGACGCTGCAACTATCACATTTAGGCCCAGTTACCAAAAGTTGCCAAATTGGTTGCAACTTCAAGAACTAGCCATACGCTTTCTCATTTAACACCATTGTAACTTTAATAGTTGCTGAACGTGTAGTTCCTAAGTAGAAACTAGCTGCATTTTGGATATTTAACTTTTTAAATAATTGAAAGGTTCAATGGACAAAAGGATGGCATGCCCTTATGTACACTGAACCTTCGTGCCCTGGTTTCCAAACTCTGCCAAGCCAGAGAACCTCAGTGAACATCCAACACCAATGCATCTTATTTTAGTACTTAATAAGTAGAATTGTTCATTTGCTGCCTTAGCACACAGTTTAGGAATCACTAGAAGGGCCATGAAAAAAATACTGAGGCATTTAAAATATTATGAACTAGGAAAGTTTAAGAATCTCTGGCTTATTGTTACTTATGTATATGGTTGGTATATAATGCTCTCAACATATTGATGGGATTATTGAGAAAGTAATACGATAGGTCATCTTGAATTTTGATATGTGATATTAAAATGAAGTGCCTGTAATTATTTTAAATTATTTGAATTATAATTTGAATTATTTTCAAATGTTTCCAATTATTCCAGTATAGAGATCAGCAAAATTGACACAATTATCAGACACAAGAGAAGAGAATTGGAGCTGTCTTGTTCTGTTTTAGCAAGAGTGGCAAGGTAAAATAAGTGCCTGGTTAGAAATTTGTTATTAAAAATGTTTGAGTTAGTAATAAATCTATACCATCTGGTACCAATATCTTAAATCGAATAATATTTGGATTTCCCCCATTTTTAACCCCAGTGCTTTTGGAAATATTTGACTTTGATTAAGTATAATTTATTCCCAACCAAAAAACCAGCCATGATTAACATTAATTAGGATTAATTCCAGAAGAAACAAATGTTTTTTAATTTCAAAAGAAGCAAGAATCTTTCATATACGCATTTTTTCCATATACCTACAGACTGCTTTTGTTCTTTTTCATTTTTCTTTTCAGTCTCTATGAATGAGGTCTGTGTTGTTTTGTTTTTAGTTTATAACCATACAACAAATTAAATCAGTAAGTCAGAACCAAAGCAAGAGGAAATTACATGAATTAAATTCACTTTTCACGATGCTATACTTTTTTAGGGACATTTCATAAATTCAATGTTAAGATATTTTAGAGATTAGATGATAATTGCTAAATATTGCATAATTTATCAGTATAAAATATTGGGGTTTCTTAATTTGGGGAAAGTGTTTCCCAAATCTTATGTGCTTACATGTGCCAGAGTATTTGAAACCAGCAAACAATTTGACTACATAGCAAAGCTTTTTAAAAAATTGTTCATGTAATGCTTGTTTTTTGGTGGATTCGTTTTTTTTTTTTTTACAGAATTCCTTCCATATGTTCTGAAGCAGAAATAGCACCTTGTCTTGTTCTGGAAACAGTTCTTTCAATAAGTACTTCACCTTTGGAAAACTTTGGTAAATTATTTTTGTAAGTTTTATTTAGTTTATATAAAGCATTATAAAATTTAAATCACCTTCATCTAATAGCTCTGCTGCTATTATTATAAAAATATTTCAGCAGTGTGTTATAATGGTATAAAAAGCTCTTTATTTTGCATGTGTGTGAACATTTTAATATGAAAAACTGGGTAAGTCTTTATTAAAATGAAAACTTGAGATGATAGAACAGAAAGTGCAGTTTTGGGTCTAGACCAGTGATGGCTAACCTTTTTATTGTTAGGTGCCAAAAATGCAGGCGCGTGATAGCATGCATGCTGGCACCCATAATGCAAAGCGCACCCCACATGCACACAACAGCCCCACGCGTGCCCCACTGCTCGCTTCCAAGCTGAACTTGTACTTCTTCTAGAGGGCCTCTGGAGCCTGGGGAGGGCGGAAAACTGGCCCAAAGGGCCTACCAGAAGTTCAGAAATGATCCATTTCTGGCTTCCGGAGGGCTTCCGGGAGGCCAGGGGTGACCATTTTTGCCCTTCTCAGGCTCCAGTAAAGCCTGCAAAGCCAGGGAAGGGCAAAAAATGGGCCCAACGGGCCTACCAGAAGTTCAGAATCTTGGGTTGTAGGTTAGGCTGTTGGTTTGAGCTCCAAGCTTAGCAATTTGGTTGCAAACATTTCATCACCATTTGAGGAGACATCATTAGTGCGTTTTGAATTGTGCTCGTCTGCCAGAATACAGGTCTTTAAATACCTTTTTATGAGATGCAAATTAGTCTGAATATTTCTGAGTCATAGTCTGATTTCAGACTGCGTCAGTATACACATTAATATACACGTATAATATACCCATTAACATTGATCCAGTCTACCAATCGCTGAGAATGAGAGAACTGCATCAATCACAATCTCAAAGGTAGCATTTAAAACAAGCAAACAGGCACCTCACTATGCAGCAACAAAATTATAACCCATCGGCTCACAACAAATTGGACCACGTCTCAGTAATAACAGCCAGCCACTCAAACTATCAAACAAGCCAAAACCAGACCATAACTCAGAAGCACCCAGGTAAAAAGTCTAATCCTACTCTGCATCACACAGACTATACTTAACTATAGCCCAGCAACAAAAACCAGCCAATCAGTTTGAAATCAGACCATGACTCAGAAATATCCAAACAAACAACATTCAGGCTAATTTGCATCTGATAAAAAGGTATTTGAAGACCTGTGTTCTGACAGACGAACACAATTCAAAACGTACTAGCGATGTTTCTTCGAATGGTGACGAAACGTTTGCAACCAAATTGCTAAGCTTGGAGCACCAACCAACATCCTAGAGATAAATGTGTTCTCACATATTTGATATTCGTTCCATGGGATTTGAGAATAAATGGCTGCATGAAAGAAACAGCTTTTGAAATTAGAGTTGAAAACATCAGTATTACAAATGATTGGAATGAAGTTCCAAGTGAATTGAATACAGCATATTTGGAGAATCATATAATTCCTGGAAGCAAGTTGTGGGTTTTTGTTATGCTCAAATATTAGAAATGCTCCTGACACAGTCCAAGACTTCATCATAAATGTGCAAAGTGCTTAGCTGCTCAGATAGCTTTATAGTAAACCAGTGCAAACCTTCTATGTACAGGTAGTTCTTGAGTTACAAATGTAATGGAGCCTGTCTATTCCATTCGTAATCCGAGGATTTGTGGGAGTGAATCCTGTACCTTGAACGTGATCACTCCCTTCTTTCGCCCATGCATTCACTAACCGAATGCAAGGCTTGCTAAGTGCACATGAGGTATGAGGGTGGGAAGGCCATGGGAGGGTTAGTGATGGAACAGGCCACCTGCTTCAGACCACCCAAGGCCTCCCCCTATCCCCTGAAATCCCCCCCCCCCAACCTGCGGTACCGGGTCACTTATTTTGTGAAGATCTGTCTCCTTTCCAGTGTCTCGGTTTCTTTGCCTGCATGTAGTGAGAACAGAACGTGGCTTCTCTGATCACCGAACCTGCCTGCCACTCCAGGAGCAGCGGGCAGCCACAGTGAGTCTTCTCCAAAGGCTTCCAGGCTCCATGCGGAAAAGCTTTTGCACAAAGTGAGGCTTTGAGGCAGTGAACTCACATTGCTCCAACCTCTTCATTAACGTACAATCACTTTTCCCATGGAGACTGAAACCTTCTAGGTGCCCTGATCCTGCAGGACATCAAGCAACAATTCTCTAGAAAAGCGGATGGGTGCTTGAACTCGCGTGAGACCATACTCTCCAGAGGTTTCCAGTCTTCATCTGGGCAAAAATATTTGAGTGAAAAGCTCTGTTTTCAAGCACCCTATTTCCATGCAGATGAAGTTTCCAATCTCTGTCAGTTCTATGTCAGGGCATCGTTTGAGCAACCCTGGGGCAGTTAAAAACGGAGCAATTCACTCCATTTCCACCTGCCCCAGAGTCTCTCAAACATTTGGTGCCCTGAAGGAGACTGGAAACTTCATCTGCATGGAAATGAAGCATTTGAAAATGGAGCTTCTCTTCAGCAGAGGCCTTGAGGAAAGGCCTTTCTTGGCAAAAACGGAGCACCAGAGCAATGCATGCTCCCTCTGGGTGTTCCGTTCTTTGCAGCAAAGACTTTTTTCAAAGATGGCAAAAGGCTTTGCAAACAGAAGGAAAGCTTTGATGTTTCAGGCCTTCCCTTGCTGCAAATCTTATTCAGACCTCCATTTACAGTACTATGAGATCACGTGAGTTCTCACACTACTGATCTAGTGTGATCTTGCGGTACTTTAGGCCTCCAATCTCTGCATACACATCAAAGGCCAAGAAAGTGAAGGCTGTCCAGATCTTCCTAAGGTGAATATCCACAGGCCTCTGAAGTTGTTCATAAGAACGAAGAACGGTCATGGTGCTGCAATATTCATAGTTTCGGGACTTGTTCATAAAAGCTAGGGCATGCTTATCATGTAACTTCAAACATTCGCTAAGGGAACGTTTGTAACTCGGGGATTACCTGTATTTAGACTTGTGATTGATTTATACTTTGGTGGTGAGTTAGAATACATTATTGCAGACTAATTCTGATTGCCAGTAGTTCAATCCCGACCAGCTCAAGGTTGACTTAGCCTTCCATCTTTCCGGGGTCAGTAAAATGAGGACCCAGATTGTTGGGGGCAATATGCTGACTCTGTAAATAGCTCATAGAGAACTGTAAAGCAGTATGGAGCAGTATATAAGTCTACTGTTGCTATTGCTACACACATGAGAGGAGCAGAAAAGATAATAATAATAATTAATAATAATAATTATTTAATATTTATAAACCGCCCCCTCTCCCCATGGGGACTCAGGGCGGTGCACAGGTAGAATAAAAACAATAAATACATGCAAACATTTCTTAAAAACAAATTAAACCTAACCTGCGCTAAAATTTCCCATTAAAACTGAACTATACTAAAGCTACCCAGTAAAACCCCAGAGACAGAGAGACTATCCTAGGCCGGCCAAACAGAAAAGATGAGTTTTTAATTTAAGACGGAAGGAGCGGAGGTCCGTGGTCGTCCTGATATCGGGGGGAAGGTCGTTCCAGAGGGCCGGGCCCGCCACAGAGATAGCCCTTCCCCTGGGTGTCGCCCGCTGACAGTGTCTAGTGGACGGCACCCGGAGAAGTCCCTCTCTGTGGGAGCGAATCGGCCGTGAGAATGTATGAGGCAGGATCCGATCCCGCAGGTAGCTAGATCCCGAGCCATGGAGCGCTTTAAAGATGATAATTAACACCTTGAAGCGCACCCGGAAGACGACAGGTAGCCAGTGCAGCTCGCGCAAGAGCGGTGTTACATGGTGAACCTGGCGGTTCCCATAATTGCTCGCGCGGCTGCGTTCTGGACTAGCTGAAGCCTTCGGGTGCACCTCAAGGGGAGCCCCATGTAGAGAGAGTTGCAATAGTCCAGTCGGGATGTCACGAGCGCATGAGTGACTGTGCGAAGGGCGTCCCGATCCAATAGGGGGCGCAATTGGCGAACCAGGCAAACCTGGTAAAACGCCCTCCTGGCCACGGTTGTCACTTGATCTTCCATGGACAGCCGGGCATCCAGGAGGACACCCAAATTGCGCGCCCCATCCACAGGGGCAAAATGTTCGCCCCCTATGGCCAGCGATGGAGTGAGCTGGTTGAATCGGGCAGCCGGAAACCACAGCCACTCGGTCTTGGTCGGGTTGAGCCTGAGTCCGTTACTTCCCATCCAGATCCGCACGGCTTCCAGGCACTGGCACATCACCGCTACGGCATCGTTGGGGTGGTTTGGGGTAGATATATACAACTGAGTGTCATCAGCGTATAGATGGTACTCTACCCCAAAACCACGGATGATCTCACCCAGCGGCTTCATGTATGTGTTAAACAGGAGAGGCGAGAGGACCGACCCCTGAGGCACCCCACATGTGAGTGGTCTCGAGGTCGACCTCTGCCCCCCTTCCAACACAAATTGCGATCGGCCAGAGAGGTAGGAGGAGAACCACCGTAAGACGGTGCCTCCCACCCCCAACCCCCCCAGCCGATGCAATAGGATACCATGGTCAATGGTATCGAAAGCCGCCGAGAGGTCTAATAGGACCAGGATGGAGGAACAACCCCCATCTCTGGCCCTCCAGAGATCATCAACCAACGCGACCAATGCCGTCTCGGTGCTATGCCCGGGCCGAAAGCCGGACTGGCGCGGATCTAGATAGTCAACTTCCTCCAGGTGACGGGGAAACTGTTGTGCCACCACACTCTCAACAACCTTCGCCAAAAAGGGAAGGTTGGAGACTGGACGGTAGTTGTCTAAAAGAGCTGGATCCAAAGAGGGCTTCTTAAGGAGGGGCCTCACCATAGCTTCTTTTAGGGAAGCAGGTAAGGAACCCTCACTCAAGGATGCGTTGACAACCTCTTGGAGCCAGCCTCGTGTCACCTCCCAGGATGCCAGTACAAGCCAGGAGGGGCACGGGTCCAATAAACATGTGGTGGCTCGCAGTCGCCCACGTAACCTGTCCATATCTTCGGAAGCAACGGAGTCAAACTCCTCCCAAACAAGATCTGTCTCGTGGCATCTCACTGGGCCATCAATGGAGGGTAGCCCGTTCTGTATCTGAGTGGTTTTCTCCTGCAGAAAAGTCACAAATTCCTCTGCTCTACCCTGTAGCGGGGCTTCCCGCACCCTTTGCTGAAGCAGGGAGCGGGTCACCCTAAACAGGGCGGCAGGGCGGTTTTCTGCGGATGCTATGAGAGTAGCACAATGATGGCGTTTGGCCACTCTCAGCGCCACAATGTAAGTCCGTAAATGGGCTCTTACCTGTGTCCGGTCAGATTCAGATCGGGAAGACCTCCATCTTCTCTCTAGGCATCTCTTGCGGCGTTTCATCACCCGCAGCTCCTCGGTAAACCAAGGAGCCAGGGTGGTTCGCCGCCGCAAGAAAGGCCGCAAGGGCGCGACCCGATCCAAGGCTCCCACGGCCGCACTATTCCATGCGGCCGTGAGGTCCTCCATCGGGGCACGGGTCAGGGGTACAGGAAATGGCCCAAGCGCCGTCTGGAACCCATCCGGGTCCATCAGGCGTCTGGGGCGGTACCAGATTGGAGACTCTGGTTCCGCCTCCCCGCGGATAGGAGTTAACATCAGATAAAGTGATGTTTAGTGACTTTGTTGACTGTATGTTACACTGTAATATAACTTTTCTATAAAAAAAACACTACAAAACAACCAACTTACAGCAACAATAAAATAATTGAATCTGTTCTCCCTGAATAATTTGTCAGTATTTCTAATTGTTTTTACTGTTTCACAACAAAGTGTTTTTATTTAAATATTAGGATCTTCTAAATCAGGACATGTTGTTACATGTGTCCATGAAGGAGAAGAAAAAAAGCAGACTTCCAGTACTACTGGCACAAGAGGATCAAAAAGGAAAGTTTCAGATACTACTCCCAGAAGACGATCTACCCGAAATATTAAAACAGAAACTTCATATCAGTGTCAGAGTTCACCAAAATCCAGTAACACTGGATATGAGGCCAGTGGTGATGGTGACTCATTTGTGAATGTTTCTTTTACGGAATTGGAGAAATTAACCTCTAAACGGAAAGCTAGAAGAAATGTTAAACAGCTGGAACCTTTGGCTAAAAAGAAACTAAGAAGTTCTGGGCGTTACGGAAAAGAATCTAGTAATATAGATTTTGATGAACCTGATGAGACAGAGGTAACCTTGCTATTAGACAAAAACAACTTAGCAGACAGTGAAAATAGCACCTCTGACCTTACTCATAAAAATGATGTTGACACCGAATCTTCTAATGGCTTAGAAAACTCCTATGTAGCATATAAGAAGAAACCTAAGGAACACTTCTGTAAAGGGCAAGATACATTGGATGTCTTAGAAACTGGTTCCTATGTTCAAAATCCTTCTTCACTTGCCTTAGAAAAAGCTGCTGGTTCTTGTGTTGAGGAACTTCCTTTGCTCACTCTAGAGAGAAACACTGAAAAATGTGAAGAAAAAGTTGACACTGAAACTGAAAACAAGTTATATTATAAAAATACTGCTGAGCAACATCAGCATTTAAATATTTCTGGAGAACAATTGTGTGATGATATTACATTTACTCATCAGTCTCCAGAATTAGGTATCCCTACCATTGAATTGCCAACAAAATTGGATCCTCTGGCAGTAACACATCAAATAGTAGAAAGTCCTGGGAAAGAATTAGGGAAAGCAGAATGCATGTCACTAATAGATGATATTTCAACTGTTTCTAGATATGAGTTGCTAGGAGGAACAGAATCTGTTCCAGTAGCAGATAATTTATTGGCTCGTACTAGAAATGAATTCCAGGAAAAACTGGAATCTGAGGCAATAACAAATAAACTAATGTCTTGTCATAGAAATGAATTAAGAAAAGCAGAATCTTCTGCAATAGATGGAATACTAGAGAAACCCATAACTGAATTTGCAGAAGAAATAGTCAAGAAGCCGCTAGATAATATCTCAAGTGAAGTCCCATTGTATTCTTTAGGTGTGCAAGATGTTGAAATTGAAAAAAAAGATTCAAATGTATATATAACCAATGAATATCTAAATAATAATGACTTATTAATAAACGTTTCCTCAGAGAATAAACTTAATCTGTCTTTTGAAAAAGATAAAGCGGAAACTGAAACTATTACATCACCCAAGATATGTACTGAAGATATTAAACACTTTAACAAAGATGACAATGAGATAGTATCTATAGAATATGATTCATTTAATAGTAATTGTAATGCATCTCAGCTTGACCAACCAAATGACAATGTAGAGCAGAAAGCAAATGTCTTACAAAATGATAGTAAACACTCTGTATCATTTTCAAATTCTGATAAGAAAGAAGCAAAAGAAAATTTCACAGATAAAAAGACACGAACCAGACGATCACGATTTCATTCTCCATCAACCACTTGGTCCCCATCCAAGCGAGAGGGGAAAAGATCTCAATCCCCATCCCCCAACAGGGAAATTGTGGGGGAAGGTAGAATGTCTCGATCTCCCAAAAGGGATATTTTCAAAGAAAATCAGAGATCTTTATCCAAATCTCCTAAAAGAAATCCTGTAACATGTGCATCAAGTTCTCCCAGAACAGATAACCTGAAAGAAGAGAAACAGTCACTGCTGAGTTCTCCCAGAAAAGATCATTTAAGAGAAGGAAGAGATTCTCCAACCAACTCTCCAAAAAAGGATTATATCAAAGATGGAGTAAGATCTTCTCGAATGCAAGCTAAGGAATCACCTTCACGGCACAAATGTAGGTCTCCCAGTAGGGACAGAGCTAATGATAAAAATGAATTTAAAATAGATAATGAAAGAGGGAGAAGTAGAAAGAGATGGTCACAGTCACGATCAAGATCTCGATCCAGGTCCAGATCTAGGCCAAGAAGTAAAGGGCCTTCATTTCCTAGAAATGAGAGGGATGGTTATTCACCACCTCGATGGAAGGAAAGATGGACAAATGATAATTGGAGAAGCTCCAGAGGAAGTGATAGATACAAAAGAAATGAACAGCAGAAACAAACAGAGTGTATGAAAAGTGAAAGTGTAAATAAAGATGCAGATACACAGTGTTCTTCTGATCAGTACAGAAAGAATTATCCAGATTGGGTGATGGAAAGAATAAATTCAGTTCCAGAAACAAGGAATAGAGAAAGAGAGAATTTTAGAAATCAGCAACGGGAAGAAAATAGGCCCAATGATTCAGGGGCTTTGTGGAGTGGAAATTATGGATCAGGTTGGAATTCGAATCATGGCAGAGGCAGCCGTGGCAGAGGTGGTTTCACATATGGGGATCAGGCTGAAAGTCGCTGGCAAAATAGGAAAGCCCACTCAAGGAATGCAAATAGTTCTAGTAATGAAACTTCTAGATTTCCAGAACATCACCCATTCAAACGTAAAGCAGAACAAGATTTCACTTTCGATACACCTGCTGATAGATCTGGGTGGACAACTGCATCAAGCTGGGCTGTAAGAAAGACTTTACCAGCTGATGTACAGAATTACTATTCAAGAAGAGGTAGAAATTCTTCAAGCCCACAGTCTATATGGACAAAAGAAGTAGCATCTGAGCAAGGTAATTATTTCTCCTATACCTCTTAATTCCTAGGTCGAAATCCACATGTAGCCCCCAAGTCCCATTTTTAAAACACTTGTTTGTAAACAGTATTCAAATATACACTATGTGCACAATTATTAGGCATGTTGTTGTATTGATTGGGACTAATTTTAATTGTATGTGGGGAGTGTGAGTGAAAGAGACAGATCTGTTATAAGATTCTCTTCTGTTCATGGACATCACTTTACTTTTTGGGAGGGAGGGATAATGTTTTTGTATACCTTCTTTTTAAAAATGTCTGTTCCTCTCTGATAGATCCAAACTTCAAAGACCAAACCAGCCAACAAAGTGATGCTTCTCAGCTACCAATAAATGTATTGCAACCTCAGATGAATGTAATGACATCAGTAAACCCACAGCATCAGCCGATGAGTATCTTCCCGTATACAATGGGTGTTCCTACTTCTATTATGAACATTCAACACAATCCATTTAACCTTCCTCCACCAGTGCCCATGCATCTTCATTCAGGACTGCCTCTTGTCCAGGTAACAGCTTCATCTAGTGTGTCTCAGGGACCACCTCCTCCTCCACCACCACCACCTCCATCCCAGCAAATTAACTTCATTGCTTCCCAATTTGACGGACAGCAGTTGCAGGTACCTATTTTAGTTGTTAAAAAACCCTCCAAACTGTTAATATATGTAGAAGTAGGTACATTGTTTTGAATGCCAAATATTTGTATGTATTGTATGTATGGCTATTATATTAGGAATACTCAGGTTTATTTGAAAGCTCACTGAAAAACATTTGCTTGTATTCCAAGATACTTGAGCTCTGGATAAACAACATGTATATATGTTGATTTGTTTGCATATGCCTACGAGCATCAATTTCTGGAGATATATTTTAGTAAGCAATTGTTTTTAGTATATCTTCCAATTGTGGAGCCAAGACATCCTGTAATGCAATCGTTCTCAACCTGTGGGTCGGGACCCCTTTGGGGGGTCGAACAACCTTTTCATAGGGATCATCTAAGACCATTGGAAAACACTTATTTTTGAAAAAATACTGAAAACATAAAATAATTTTATGATTGGGGGTCACCACAACATTAGGAACTGAATTAAAGGTTGCGGCATTAGGAAGGTTGAGACCCACTGCTGAAATGGATGTTTCTCAGCTTGAATTGAAATTCTAATTCTGCTTCTATTGCCCCTTTCTGCATTCTGGCCTTGTGTTGCTCTAAAGAATATGGTTGCTTTCTTCTCCATGGCCAAACCAAGTTATAGTAAATACAAATCCCTCCCCACCTTTTCTTTCCTTTTTTATTTTCACTTACCCCCCAGCCAGCACTGTTTGTCTATAGATGTCTCAGAGGTTGTTGCTAATGTTTTGAGACAAACTGAGTAGACTAAGCCCTAGAAGTATGGCAGTGTACCCTTCAATTCTCCACCATGGTTTCTCCAGGGAAATGCAAATAACAAACAATGTCCACCTACATACTAGTGGCAAATGTGGTTCAGTGATGAATAACTGAACTCAAGTGAATGGAGCTTTAATCTCAGTGTATTCAATCAAATCATTTTGATCTTAAGGAGGCTAGGTTAGCTTCTAAACTCTAAGGTGGAAGTACTTCTCGTGTTTTCTAACACAAGGAGCAAAATATTCAGTACTTGGCCCAAATATTGGGTTTTATTCTTCCCCATATTTACTAAATCCCAGACTCCTATGACTAATGAAAACATTGGTCTAACTGACAAGTTCAGTGTATCATTTTTATAACATGGTTTCATATAACTGATTTCTTGATTCTAGAAAAAGAAATGTAGGTTTCTGTGTGATGGGGATAACATTTAGATGTTTTATTCACAAGAGGTTCCTTTTACATTCATATTTCAAAAGGATTAAGGATCAAGTGTTTAGTTTTGCAGAGTTACTATATTTAAGTTTCTGATTAAATTTTCTAGAATTAAAACAATAAGCAAGGCAACCAGGTCATACTAGCCACATAGAATTTTTGAAATGAAATGAACATATGCCCCCAAGCAGTAAATAAATGAATCAGTAGAATAAACTATTTTCTTGAGAAAACCTGGCCCTGGTATTTGCAGAATAATTCCTCAAGAGGTTGCTAAAATGGATTTTTAACATTTTTACATTTAATTCTTTTATGTTGAAAGACAATACTGTCAATCTGTCCTTTTGTGATACTGTCACATATATAGGCCTTTCAACAGCTTTCAAGTCTTGGCCTGGAGGTACAATAGGGAAAATATCCATTCACCTATTGTCTCCTCTTCTGTCATGAGAGTTTGAGAGTTGGGAGTGGGGGATAGGGAGAGACTTGGTGCAGGCTGGATTTCATCCAGAATTTTATTTATAGAAAAACTGCCACCCCGATCACAGTTTACTCGCACAGACAAGAAGCCAAAGGCACCAGCCTGATGATGACGAGTGTGATCTCGTCGAAACATTGACAAAACACTTTTAATTTTACACGGGAAAAGACCCGAATAAACCAAAACCTACATACCTATACCCGTGAAAATCTACGAATATATATACACACACACGCACACACACACACACACGTGTGTATGTGTGTGTGTTAGTTTTATGAGCTGATCAATAAATTTAAATTTGAGAGACCAAGATAGATCTATTTCGAGCTTATTAGCTCTCATCAGTTGGCCACACCCCACTGGGATTCGAACCGGGGCTGCAATGCATCCAAGGCAGAAGCCTAGCACTACAGCCTAACCAGGCTCTACCCATTGGAAACAGTATGTCTCCTCCCTTAATGGGGCCTAACAGGAAGTTGTGAAAACAATTATAATTATATATATATATATTAGTTTTATGAGCTTATAGGTCATAAAACTAACATATATATGTGTTGTGACACAAGTATATACTTATCCTCCTGTCTCAGCTGATCAGGAAGAGAACCTGGTAGCTTAATGGCTAAGGCTCTTGCCTAGCATGTAATACAGCCCCGGTTCAAATCCCAGTAAGGGTATGGCTAGCTGATGAGAGCTAAAAAGCTCGAAATAGATCTATACTAGTCTCCCTGACTTATTTATTGATCAGCTCAAAAACGTAACATATATATCTATATCTATATAAGTCACAACACCTAATATGCCCAAATATGGGAGGGAGCATACTGCTTCCCTTTTCTGTCTTATATAACGCATAGTTATATAAGATTTACATGTACAGATAAAGGAAACACAATGGTAAGGGGTCACCCTACGAGCCATCCAGGCAGAAAGCCATTTTTATGTTACCTTTGTTACATTTGTGTTGCATTTGTGCTGATAAATAAATAAAGGAAGACTAGGATAGATCTATTTCAAGTTATTTAGCTCTCGTCAACTAGCCATATCCTTACTGGGATTTGAACCAGGGCAGTATTACATATTGTTGTATTAGCTATAAAAATAGTTTCTGCCTGGATGGCTCCTAAGGTGAGCTTAGGGCAGTGATGGCGAACCTTTTTCATGTTGTGTGCCAAAAGTACATGCACACACACGCACCAACACACCCGCGTGCCAGCACCCATAATGCAATGTGTGGCCTCTGCGCATGCGCGGATCCCACACACACAAATTTCCCCCATGCTCATGCACACATCTACCACCACCACCCCTGCTTTTGGATCAATGTTTGCCGACAGAAATGGCCTGCCTTTGCAGAGGCAGCAGCAGCTCCTCCTCCGGGCAGCCTCGCACTCTAGGCAGCGTCCATCCAGCCATGCCAGCCGGCAGGACCATGGAGGAGCAAGCTATTCAGCCTCCTTCTGGCATGCCGCCAGCGGCGTCCCTCTCAGGGACCGCAAGCTGGCTTGCCCTGCAGGGTCAGTGAAGAAAGCAGAATCCCAAGTAATGACGTGGCAGCTTGCAATCTCAGAGCCCTGCAGCTTGAGCTGAGCTCGACCGTGACCTTACCACACGCACAGTACCACACCATGCACCCTAGTTTGCAAATTCAGCCCTTGAAAATCCCTTAAATTTGCCATGCTGGACACTGCCAGGGTGAGGCTGGCAGGAGGAGGAGGAGCAAGCTGCCTGAAGTTTTGCTGGCCGTCGGGCAATGCAGGTCCAGAGAAGAGCAAGGAGGGGGGCTATTTTCTGGAAAGTTGGGCACCCTGTGCCACCCCCACCCCCCACACACACATGAATGCTTGCAAACATGCCTGCAGCCAAGCACCGCCACCTTCCTGGCCCCTTTCTCGGAGATTCCCACTCAGGGGTGGGAAGAAGAGGCAAGGCAGCTTTTTAGAGAGTTATCCTCACCCGGCAGCAGCTGAGAGAGCCTGCCCGTCTAGCCACCTCTCCTGCAATGGAACGGGAAGTTGCCTGAAGTTCAGCTGGCCGCAGAGAAAAGTGAGAAGGGGGGGGGGCTATTTTCTGGAAAGAGGGGAGTGGGGACAACAGCCATCGTTCCTTCACTGCTTCCCTCCCGCTGCTCCTTCCCCTAGCCATGTTGGACTTGATTGCCCCCAACCACCCTTCCTTACGCTGTGTATTTTCATTTAGCTGCCATTCAAACTCTTCAAAGTCCAACACAGCTAGGGAAAGGAGCAGCGAGAGGAACAGCCGACCACCCAGGCAGAAAATGCTGCCTTGCTCCCTTGAGCGCCCAAGCTGGCCAGTCACTCTTGCCTTTCCCCCTGCCGTTGCAACTGCCCTTCTGGGGCAGCAGAGCTGCGCAGGAGGAATGCTGGATAGAGAAAAGGAAGGGTTAAGAATCCTTGTGTGCACGGCCACCACCTCTTCTTTACCATCCCCCTCCCTCTGCCTAATTTGGAGTGAAGTTTTTTGTGGGGGGGGGGGAGTAGCAAGGCGCCAGAATAGCAGCAGCAGCAGCAATAATAACTGCAAGGGCTGCACAGGGCGGCAGGAAGGGAGGCAGACGTGATGGCCAGCTCCTCTTCCTCCTGCCAGCCTCACGGGGCATGGGGTAGCTCTGCCACCACCACCCCTGAATGCGTGCTCTCCCCCCTCTCCCCACACATGCACCTGCAACCTCCCCCAACTCACCACACCATTCACATGTGTCTCCTGCCAACACCAGAGACCCAAAATCAGCTGGCTGGCGGGAGGCACATGGGCATGCGTAGTGGATCTGAGCTGAGCGACTGCTCGCGTGCCAGCAAAAAAGGCTCCGCGTGCCACCTGTGGCACCTGTGCCATAGATTCGCCATCACGGGCCTAGGGTGTTGTGACATTGTATATACACAATGTGTATATATACACACACATACATACTTGTGTTACAGTAAGGGTATGGCTAGCTGATGAGAGCTAAATAGCTCGAAATCGATCTATCCTAGTCTCCCTTGTTTATTTATCAGCTCAAAACCTCAAAACATGCATGCACACACACACACACACATACTTAGATACAGTATACACACACACGCATAGTTATATAAGATTTACATGTACAGATAAAGGAAACACAATGGATATGTAAAAGAAGTATAACGTGTTGCAAAGATGTTACGTTTGTACAAACAAAATAAGTAAAAAATAAAAAAATGCCTGAAATGATTGGAATGAGGAAAAGGGAAATAATGTAAAAAGGATCCTCTACTATATACAACTTGCTGAACATCACCCTTCTTCACACACATTATGCTCTCTTTCAACTTCAATAATATAAGGGTTTTCCCCTTACCCATTAATTGTATGTTCTGCAAGTCATATATATATATATATACCGTATTTATTCGAGTATAACGCGCAAAATTTTCTACCAAAAAAAGAACTCAAAGTTTGGGTGTGCGTTATAAACGAGGGTGCGCGTTATAAACGAGGGTGCGCGTTATAAACGATTTTTATCATGGCCGCACATGTTCAACAACGTTTGTCACTTACAATGCTTGGTCTGAGCCGAGAAAAAGTGAAACAAAATTTTATACTGATTTTAAATCGAAAATTAGGGGGTGCGCGTTATACACGTGTGCGCGTTATACTCGAATAAATACGGTATATTGGAGATATCAGCATCTCTTTAATTCATTTTGTCAGACCCCTTACATGATCTGCCATTCATTTGGGAGTAGGGGGGGGGCTTGGAGTTAAATTACTAACAGCACCTACAACAACTGAGATTTACGACTGATTTCCTATTGACGGAAAAATAGACGATCCCAACATCTCTGGAGGAATGTTTATGATGGCCATGTGGAATATCTAGCTATAATGTCAAATTAGAGATAGTCATGGGAATGTAGAGTGCATTCGATTCTCATGGCAGGAGAATCAAGGGAAACAGTTTCACACTTGTGTATTGGCTAGAATTTGCATTTGCACAGAAGGGAGGGGTCATTATCAGTAAAACCCCACTTGCCTATCCTAAAGGCTTTTAGATGCTGCTTTGCCTTTAATGGATTACCATTCTGCTTAATAAAAGGTTCCTTTTGAAGAAGTCAGCTTCAGGGGTTTTTACTTTCTTAAGTTAGGATAGGAGTCATTACACATTTGCTGTTTAGAATTCTGTGCAGTGGTACTGCATATAACTAGTTGGATGCTAAATTATCTTAACTTTTCAAAACAGGCTGCTCCAACTACTTCCCATGTTGCTAACAGCATGAGTACAACAAACTTGTCTGCTCCAACAGCAGCTCTGGGAACTGTGGCATCTATTCAGGGATCGAGTTCGGGTAACACAGCATCATCAAATAACTTCCAATCCTCAAATGCTGCTGTAAAATTTATGGAAAAGAAAGTAAATGTCACAGTGGAAGCCAGCGCAGATAGTTCCAAAAAAGATCAGGTAAGTTCAAAGCAAAGAATAACATGAATAATTTTGAATAACTAAAAATAGGAATAAATTGCCTTGAAAATAATGTTTGCATCAGTCATTTTTATAATCTGTTACTTTTCCATGGGATTTAAGAATTTTACAGTTTGTATCCTGATACAAAAAATACATAACATCAGATCTACTTTGATAGTATGTTCTCAAGCCACTCTTCTACCTACCGTATTTTTCGGAGTATAAGACGCACCGGAGTATAAGGTTTTGAAGAGGCAAATTACAAAAAAAAGTAGGTAGGTAGATAGAGGGAGAGAGAGGGAGAGAAAAAAAGAGAAATACGTAAGGTAGGTAGATAAAGGGATAGAGAGAGAGAGAGAAATAGAGAGAAATACAGGAGGGAGGGAGGGAGTAGGTAGGTAGGTAAAGGGATATAGAGAGAGAGAAATAGAGAGGGAGAAATACAGTAGGTAGGTAGGGAGAGAGAGTGTCTGTGTAGGTAGGTAGGTAGGTAGGTAGATAAAAGGGGAGAGAGAAATACAGTAGGTATGTAGGGGGAAAGGGAGAATGTGTGTGTGTGTAGGTAGGTAGGTAGAAAGATAGAGAAATAGATAAATACAGTAGATAGGGAGAGAGAGTGTGTGTGTAGGTAGGTAGGTAGGATGGAGAGAGAAATAGAAAGAGAGAGAGAAATACAATAGGTATGTAGGGGGAGAGAGAATGTGTGTGTGTGTACTGTAGGTAGGTAGAAGGATGAGAGAGAAATAGAGAGAGAGAAATACAGTAGGTAGGATGGAAGAGAGTGTGTGTGTGTGTATAGGTAGAAGTATATATATATAGAGAGAGAGAGAGATAGATAGATAGATAGATAGATAGATAGATAGATAGATAGATAGATAGATAGATAGATAGATAGATAGATAGATAGATAGATAGAAATACAGTAAATAGTGAGGGAGTGTGTGTGTGTGTAGTTAGGAAGGTAGGATAGAGAGAGAGAGAGAGAAAGAGAGAAATACAGTAGTTAGGGGGAGAGAGAGAGAGAGAGAGAGAGATTAGGTAGGTAGGTTGATGTTCTCAGGTGTATTTATCTCTGTCCTGCAGAAGGAAATCGCAGACAAACCTTAAAACTTCGTTTCTGCTTGCTCAGAAAAAGTTAAAGAGCCTTTCGAAAGGTGGGGGGGGGAGCCTTTGCACTTGGCAAACTTCCAAAACAGCCCATTTCTCCGTGAAAATGAGGCTGTTTTTTTTTTTAAATAAAAAGCATAAGTAGCCTTGGGGGGGGGGGGGGGCTTGCAGAGTGCTCGAGGAGGGGGGGGTGAAAAATGAGCAAAAAAAACCACCCCGTTTACCCAGGAGCTGCCTCCATAAGGCTCGGCACAGCCAGTTTGGTGAAGGGGGCGGGGTTCTAGGAGGCAAAAAGGTTTTTTTTTGCGCTTTGCATACTTCTTCCAAATGCTCTTTCTCCGCGATAACGGGGCCAATTTTCTTCAAATAAAAAGCATGACTAACCTTGGGGGGGCTTGCAGAATGCTCCTGGGGGGGGGAACGGCCCATTTGAGGCCATTTATCGCGAAAACGGGCCATTTTTGGGTCAAATAAATTGCATGCATAGTCCTATGGAGGCTTATAGAGTGCTGCTGGGGGCTGGGGAAGGGGGAAACGGCCCGTTTGAGGCTAATTTCTGCCCTCCCCAGCCCCCAGGGGCTCTCTGGAAGCCTCCACAAGACTAGGCACAGCCATTTGGTGAAGGGGGTGGGTTCCAGGAGGCAAAAAAATGCTGTATTCGATGTATAAGACGCACCCAGATTTTCAGCCTCTTTTTAGGGGAAAAAAGGTGCGTCTTATACTCCGAAAAATACGGTATATAAGCTGTTGTTTTTTTAAAAAAAGAGGAAAAGATGGAAGTATGGTAAAAGTAGTTTTACTAAATTGTTGGGACCTGCACCTGTGCAGGCAATAGCATGTTAACAAGCTTCTTTAGACGAACGAATTTTTTTTCCAGTCATTTATTGAATAATCTAATATTAATAAATTTCCCCACCAAGTAATATATTTTTGTTATTCTTCTTTAATAACATAATGTTATATTTTAGTAAGTACAGGGGGATGTGTGCTTTGCAGACAGAGTACGCTGCTGTGGAGAGTAGCATTCATGCATATTTGAATTGGATATTAATCACTTCAAAAATGTTGGTGTGTATCTGTGCTCTTTCCCTAAATAAGATGCACCCTTTATTTTTTCTAGAAATTATTAATTCAAGAAAAAGCTGCACAAGAAGTAAAACTTGCTATTAAGCCTTTCTATCAAAATAAAGATATTTCTAAGGAAGAGTATAAAGAGATAGTTAGAAAAGCAGTAGATAAGGTAAGTAATATTGATAATACTCATCAATGATTAGAAGTCTAGTTTTATTAATACTTTCAGGCTTTTGGACATAGGAGGTAATAGCTTCAGCTCTATAATATAGCCGAAGCTGTTACAGACATTTATACATCAGATATTGTTTCTCACATATAATCACCATTATACTGATCATGTTCTTCATTTTTGGGCTACATAATTAGAGCAAGCAAAATATGTGGTGCAAAATGAGGTGTGAAGGCAAAATTGTATCCTTGTGAATTATCCTTGCTTTTATCTCATCCATGTACTGTTTCCTACATAGGTTTTTGTTCTTAAACTTTTCTCTCTTATTAACTCTATCCAACCACTATTTTCCTGGTCTTTCCTTTATCTCTAAAGCAAAGAGAGGTAAAAGTGGAGCTTGAGAGGGCTGCACACCCCGAGCTCTGTTTTTGCTGGCAGAAGGTTGCAGGAGGTCGTCGACACACACACACACACACACACACACACAAAACACAACCCTGATGCAGCCATCAATTAAATCAAGTTTGACACCGCGGGTATAAATGCTCATTTATTAGTTGCATGAATATGACAGGAATCCTCAGCAGCCCAAAGGGCATCACGTGGAATTGGTAGCAGCCCAGGGGACAATCGAATGCGGTTTCCCACTTGTTCACCTCTTTAACCTTTACTTGATCGTATGCCTCTCTCAAGTTCAGTTTAGTGAAGATTTCCCCCCTTGCCAAATAACCCAGCATGTTCCTCCTCAGGGAAAGGGGGTATGGGAGAGGGGGTACATGTTCTTCATACATAAATAGTTTAGCCCTCTATAAGCCATGTACAGCTTAAGGGACCCATCCTGCTTTTCCTTGAATAGCACAATCTATAGTGCAGTCAGTAAGGTGAGAGCATGACTGATTCTTTCTAGCTGAAAATCTCAGCTAGGTTGCAATATTCTCCTGGAATCAGGCTGGCTACACTCTCCCTATCTCTTGCTGGTTAGCAGTTTTTCTCCACATCTACCACCTCTCTGTTCCTAGCTCACAGAGGGTTTCCACTTTTTCCACCACGCCAATCCCAAGACTATGGGTTCAGTCATCTCAGGGACCACAGTGAATCTAATAGTCTCTATGTGGGTCCCCGCTTTGAGCTTTACTGGCTTGGTCAGGCATCGTATACACCCTATTATTGATCCATCCAGTTGGGAAAATGCCATGGGTCACCTTAATTTCCGCAGTCTCAGCCCCAGTTCCTTCTCCACCTGAGGGCTGACTATGTGCACCCTAAGTCCTGCAATGCGGTGATAGTTCCCCTCATCCCCAAGGAGAGCACCACAATCCCAACCCTGGCTGTCATATGGATGATGGTGCCATTTACCATTGGAGCGTCTTCCCCTATACCCATGATTGGAACCTATGACGTGTGCGACAGGTGGCACACCGAGGCCACATGAGGTGCTCCCCTGTCAGCTCCAGCATGCATGCGCACACTGGCCAGCTGTTTTTTGCCCTCTGGAGGTTTCAGGGAAGCCGCCTGAAGCCTCCTAGGGAGAAAAATGTCCCAATGGGCAACATGGAAGTCCATTCCCAAACTTCTGGTTTGTATGTTGGGCTGTTTTTTACCCTCTCCAACCTCCTAGAAAGCCTCTGGAGCCCGGGGAGGGCAAAAAACAGACCTACCGGGCCCACCAGAAGTATGAAAATGGGTCATTTCTGGGGGATGGGGGGTGTTTTTGCCCTCCCAGACTCCAAGAAAGCAGCGCGCGCATGTGCAGGGGGGGGAGGTTCACACACGCATGCACAGGGAGCACAGCACAGGGGGAAGCATTAAATTGTGGGGGTGGGCATGCGAGCACACACATGCATGCTTTTGGCACTCAACGTGAAAAAGGTTCACCATCTCTGCCCTATTCTGTTACTCTTCAGAACACTGGACCAGCATGGGTGGTGGTTGGAGTTCCCTCTTCCTCACTGGATTGGGGAGAGAACTAAATGACTGCCATCCTACATGTGTCTTCTCCTTTGGCTTCATGAGGGACCTCTTTTGGACTAACTGGCAGATGGAGAAGCAGATGCTGGTTATGGTGCGATGCATTCAGCTGCTCAATGGCCCTCCTTCCCACAGAGAAAATAGGCTCTCTGGTTCTGATGAGGCTTGCTTCCTCTGGCCAGGGTTGTATCCTCTTTGTCCCCTCTGGAACCTGGCTGTCATTCGGACATTCTGCAGGATTGACTTTCCTGCATGGTGTGCTCTTAGAATTCCATCAGGTCGATCTTTATCTCACTGGCTATTCAGATGCATGGCACACCTCAAGGTATGCAGTTTTGGTATAACTCTTGGTTCAGCCTTTCTCAGATGTAGGAAACCAGCATACATTCGGGCCACTCCCTCCATGACTAGCTAGGCTGCGGAAATCTTGATGTACTCTATCGCCGGCCACTTTCCCTGTTTAAAGGTGCAGATACAGGATTCCGTGTGTTGGGCAGCACAGGTTCCTCAAATCACCACATAGGATTTGCATGAAAGTGTCCAGATCACCCAGTTCTAATGCCCTGTTATCATGCATGGACACTAGCCTTCCAGTCGCACCGCCGTCCAGGTTAGATACCACTGTGAACCCGGGCTGCATCATCTGGGTACATCCCCCCCCCCCAATAGTGCTCCATGTGGTGCCATATCTGGGCCAAGAAGTGGGCCAGCTTGTCCAGATCCCCATAAAAATGAACCATCAGAGCCTGGGGGGAAGGGTGCTGTTCGTCTCTGCTGCTGCTACTGGTGGAGGTTCTTCATAAATAAACAGTTTGTCCCAGCCATCGCTGTCGCAGCACCCAGTGATGCCACTCCTTTGATCTCTAGCCCACCAAACTTTTCTCTCCATCGATGGGCTGCAGGTGGCTGCTGGAAGTTTCCACTCAGTTGGCTTGTCCTACTCGACTGGCTGCTTTGCCTTCCACTTGCTCCCTAGGATCACATTAACTCCTTCAGGAATTAGGGAATCCTTCTGCTGCCTTCCCTATGTTTGCTGCCCAGCGAGTCTTTGGCCCCTGGTAGGGGGCATCTCTCAGCTGCTCCCTTAAGCTTGTTGGCTGTGGCTCTGGCTTCTCAGCTCTCTGGGATGTCCACCTTCTGGCTGTGTCCCTATCCTGGTCTGCAACACTACCAGGGCTTCTCCAGCCAAGGCTTCTCCCAACTTCATCTCCTCTGGCTCCTTGTCTATTGTTGACATCTTGGGTTTCTGATCTCCTGCTGAGGTCCAAATAGTCACTATTGTGAAAGCTGATTTAATATCATTTGTCCCATTTGGCACATCCCAAAAAAGAAACTTCTGGCATGTAGGAACTACCAAGAGTAAAACTTTATTAAAAGGTCCATTTAGGCATAGCAGAAGCGGAAATTTTGAGTAGTTCGGAGAACCAGCAAATACCACCTCTGGCTGGCCCCAGAGTGGGGTAGCAATGGAGATTTTGCAATATCCTTGCCCCAGGAGTGGGGAGGGAATGGGGATTTTGCAATATCCTTGCCCCAGGAGTGGGGAGGGAATGGGGATTTTGCAATCCCCTGGAGTGGGGTGGAAATGGAGATTTTACAGTATCCTTGCCCTGCCATGCCCACCAAACCATGCCCACAGAACCGGTAGTAAAAAAATTTGAATTTCACCACTGCCCCCCACCCTAGGAATTTACCAACCCCTCTCCCATTTCGGTTTGGCAAACTGCAAGCTGGAAGTTGATGCAGGTAATGATGAAAGTCAATTAGCTTTGACAATTTCTCTTGTCAACCTTGGTTTTTGATACATTAATTATAAGAGCCATCTCATTGTATCACGCAGCCTAACACCAAAAACCTTGACTTTTTCAGCCAATAAAATATCATTTCTATATTAAAAAAATATAGTATGCTTTCCTGTCCTTTTGATGAACACATTTCCAACATTCTTTGATTTAATTTGATTTGGAAGGCTGCCTGACCAAATGAATCTAGACATCTTACATAGGTAAAAAAATTGGGGGCGGGGGGGCAATTAAAAGACAAATTGACATATGGGTCCAGACAAAACCACCCATTACCTTATAGAAAACCCACCAGGGGCTCAACAAATAATTTAACCCTATGCCTGGGAGCAAAGCCTCATCTTCAAAGACTTGCAGAATCCTTGTAAAATGAGAGCCATGGGAATTAGGGAAGGGGGAAACTTGTCCTCAATGCTGAATAATTTATTTTCACACATGATTTACTTTTCTGATACTCAGCTCCTAACCTATTTAACCTCCAACTTTCAACTTCATTTTTGCTCAAAACCTTCCATAATTAAACACAATTAAACATAATTGTGTACAATTCAGTTTATTAGGAATTGACAGATCTTGACAAACTTGAACAATGGACCTTATCCAACAAAATGAATTTTAATGTGGAAAAAAGCAAAGTTTTACATTTAGGCAGGAAAAGCAAAGGTATAAGATTAGGCAAGACCCGGCTCAAAGGAAGAGAAAGAAAGAAAGAAAAAACTTTATCAGACCTATGACAAAAGCAATGGCAAGCTGGATCTCTTGCCAAAAAACTGCAGTTTTTTAAGGAGATAACAGATGGCAAAATGCATCTGAAAATAATTTTGGTTAATGTATTATATTCTCAAACTCAAAAGAAATATATATATATATATATACAATAATACAATACAATACAATACAATACAATACAATACAATACAATACAATACAATACAATACAATACAATACAATAGCAGAGTTGGAAGGGACCTTGTAGGTCTTCTGGTCCAACCCCCTGCGTGGGCAGGAACCCTATACCATTTCAGACAAATGGCTATCTAACATCTTTTTAAAGGCTTCCAGGGTTGGGGCATTCACAACTTCTGGAGGCAATGTTAGAATTTAGATATGTCTAAGGACCCCAATTAAGGGAGGAGACATGCTGTTTCCCTCTCTGCCTGTCGGCTCATCACCAGAGACCATCTAGACAGAGAACCATTTTTTAGTTACGTTGTGTAATATTTTTTTAGATATGTGTTAGTTTTTTATGAGCTGATCAATAAATTTAAATTTGAGAGACCAAGATAGATCTATTTTGAGCTTATTAGCTCTCATCAGTTGGCCACACCCCACTGGGATTCGAACCGGGGCTGTAATGAATCCAAGGCAGAAGCCTAGCACTCCAGCCTAATTGGTTCTACCCTGTTTCATCAGCTAATCCAGGAGTATTTAGTATAGATAATTGTTTCCACAACTTCCTGTAAGGGCCCCATTTAATTGAGGAAAGGCTTCTTTTATAGGCCTTGACAGCCATCCAGAACAAATATAACCCCCCCAAGCACATCCTGGATCTGACCAACCACTGTCTAACCAACACATACTTCATTCACAATGACCAAAGATACAAACAGATAGAAGGAGCACCCATGGGATCACCCCTCTCACCGGTCATCGCAAACTTATACATGGAACACTTTGAAACCAACGCCCTAGACAAATCTGAACACAAACCCAAACTCTGGCTCAGATATGTAGATGACACTTTTGTAATTTGGCCACATGGGAAAGAAAAACTGGACAACTTCCTCACACACCTCAACTCCCTACACCCCAAAATACAATTCACCATGGAAATAGAAGCCAACAACCAACTCCCTTTTCTAGACGTCTTAATCTACAAAAAACCTAATGGCTCCCTGGGACACACCATCTACCGGAAAAAAACACACACCAACCGCTACCTAAATGCACAATCCCATCACCACCCTGCACAGATAAATTCTGTAGCCAAAACCCTCATACACAGAACCAAACGCCTAGCTGACAAAGACCATCTGAAAACCGAAATACACTTCCTCACAAATACATTAATATCCAATGGATTCCGAAGAAAAACAATCTCCAAACTAATCCAACAAGAGACACCCCCCAAGAGCGAAGACAAAGAACAGGAAAATGGCATTGCCCTCATCCCATACATTAAAGGTACCACAGACAAAATCAGCAAAATTCTCCACAAACACAACATCAAGACAGCCTTCAACACCAACCAAAAAATAACCAATATCCTAAAGAACCCGAAAGACAAGATCCAGCTAGAAAACCAAGGAGTCTACAAAATTCCATGTAAAAGCTGCCCTGCCACTTACATAGGACAAACCAACAGAAGGATTAGTGCACGTATTGCTGAACATAAAAATGCATTAAAAAATCATCTTAATACCTCATCTCTCTATCAACATTTCAAAACTACAGGACATGACATTGACTTTCAAGGAACTAAAATGATCTCCAAGGCAGAACAGCTCAACAGGAGAATAATCAGAGAAGCCATTGAAATAGAGAAACAATCTAACAGCATGAACAAACGTGATGATACCTCCCGCCTACCAGACATCTGGAAGCCAGCATTGACCACCAGACGAGCCCCACCCTCCAGCCAAGCCGTTGAAATTCAAAACAAGGAGAAACATACAAATGAGACCAATAAGCATCAATCTACCAGTCATGATGCAGCTGCACAGCCAATCAACCCATTCACAACAATAGTCAGCACTCCACCCCCCCCCACCAAGATTTAAAGAGGGGCGATGCCTCTGCAGTCACAGTCACAGACAGAAGCCTGCCTGATGATGACAAGTGAGATCTTGTCGAAACGTTGCAATAACATTTCTATGCCTTATACACGGGAAAATCCCCGAAGCCAGATATGCCAGCATATATACATATATATATATATGTATATATATATACATATATACATATATATATGTATGTATGTATGTATGTATGTATGTATGTATGTATGTATATATGTTGGCATATATATATATATATATGCTGGCATATATATATATATGTTAGATTTTTAAGGGATGATTTAATAATTAATTAAGAGACCAGGATGGATCCATTTCGGGCTCCTTAGCCCTCGTCAGCTGGCCATACTTCCTTACAGGGATTTGAACTGGTGCTCTCCAGCACTCGAGGCAGGTCTCTCTATGCCTTGAGCTAACCAGCTTCCCTGATTACATCATCCTTTTACAGGACTCTATTGATGAGCAAATATTTTACAGCTCCTGTTATTTTTAGGCTCATTTTAAGGGAGGAGACAAACTTGTCATCCTTCTCTGCCCTTCGACTCAACCTAGAGATCATCCAGACAGAGACCTATTAAGATTGCTGCTGTCTTTTTAGATATGTGTTAGATTTTTAAGGGATGATTTAATAATTAATTAAGAGACCAGGATGGATCCATTTCGGGCTCCTTAGCCCTCGTCAGCTGGCCATACTTCCCTACAGGGATTTGAACTGGTGCTCTCCAGCACTCGATATATATATACATATATATATATATACATATATATATATACATATATACATACATACATACATACATACATATATGTTTATGATATTCCTGTTAGTACAATCTTGCCAGCTTCTATCAACTTAGAGTTCACTATGAAAAGATTACAGAGAAGCAATTTCCCACAATTAACTTTATTTTTGCTATCATATTCAATGAAAAAGAAAGAGGGAAAGGAAGGGAAAGGAAAGGAAGAAAGAAAAAAGGAAAGAAGAGAGTGAGAGGAAAAAGAGAAAAACAGAAATGAGAGAGAGGGAGGGAGGGAGATACCCATTTCCCACAGAAAACATGGAGAGCCATGAAACCTGGGTAGGCGTAGCTGGGGTGGTGGTCATGTAACTGGGTGGGAGTGATGCTTAGTTGGCCACGCCCACCCAGATTTTGTGGCTCCTGGTGTTTTCTGTGGGAAATGGGTCCAAATGGCTCTTTTGAGTGTTCAAGGTTGCAGAACCCTGCCGTAGTAAGACTACATCTGGAATATTGCAACCAGTTTTGATCACCATACTACAAAAAAGATGTTGAGACTTGGAAAAAGTTCAGAGAAGATCAGCTAAGATGATCAAGGGCCTGGAGAAAAACGGCCACATTTTTGCGGAGAAAGAGCAGTTTGGGGGAAGTATGCAAAGTGTAAAAAAACTTTTTTTTTCCTTTCAGAAGGCTGTTTAGTTACTTGGCAACTTTAAGACTTTGGACTTCAACTCCCAGAATTCTCCAGCCAGCATAGCTTGTGGACATAGCTGGCTGGAGAATTCTGGGAATTGAAGTCCACAAGTCTTAAAGTTGCCACATTTGGGAACCCCTGAGTTAGAACACTTTTGGAAAACTCTTTTGGAAGTCTCTTTAACTGTTTCTGTGCCAGGAGAAACAAAGTTTTAAGGTTTGTCAGCGATTTCCTTCTCCAGGACATGGATAAATACACCTGGAAACATCAACCTACCTACCTACCTACACTCACTCACTCTCTCTGTCTCTCTCTCTCTCTCTCTCCCTCTCTCTCTCTCTCTCTCTCCCTACTGTATTTCTTTCTCTATTTCTCTCTATCCTTCTACCTACCTACCCACACACTCTCTCTCTCCCTACCTACCTACTGTATTTCTCTCTCTTTCTATTTCTCTCTCTATCCTTCTACCTACCTATCTACTTACACACTCTCTCTCTCCCTACCTACTGTATTGCTCTCTCTTTCTCTCTCTTTCTATCCCTTTATCTACCTACCTACCTACCTACTTTCTCTACCTACCTACTGTATTTCTCTTTCTTTCTCTCCCTCTCTCTCCCTCTATCTACCTACCTCCTTTTGTTTGTAATTTGCCTCTTCAAAACCTTGGTGCGTCTTATACTCCAGTGCGTCTTATACTCCAAAAAATACAGTAACTTTATGTTATATTTTTCTCTCATTCTTAGTTTTGTAGCATTCAGCTTTCCAAGCTCTTTCAGTTCCTTCAACATCACCATCAGTGTAACCTGAAAGATTTCTTTCCCAATTTGTAACATACTTTTTTCCAACAAATTTCACATTTTATATTTATGTCTAATTTTCTAATAATTTTTACATAATTTCTCTTCCTGCACTAATTGTGCTCTTACTGTTGTTTCACTTTTTCTTTTTTTCCATGTCCATTTTTCTCCATAGTTCACTCTTGGCACTACCAAAGATTGCCCATCCCACATTAAGAATTCTTGCCATACTTATATCATACTGTGCCTGTCATAAATAATCAAATCAGTTGTGCTTTTGATTCATTTATTTCCTACATTTGCATATGTTTTTGTGTGTATTTCTGTATGCGTGTGTGTGTACATGCTCACACTATTTTTTGAAATAAACATTTCCTAAGCAGATGTTCATCAAAACCAACATCCTCTTTCATTCTTGGATCTAGGAATAGTCTAATTGCGTATTTGACGTTATCTCATTTCAAGCTTCCACTATGTTTTTTTTTCTGGATTATATTCTATCAACATTATATAGAACAGGGGACCTCAGCCCACTACTGGGCCGTGAGCTGTTTGGAACTAGGCCGCAGAAGCAAATGGAGCTTGCCACTTGATTGTGTGGAACCATCCCCTCCCCCGGCAGTCCGCAAAGCCAGAAAGGTTGGAGAACTCTGATATAGAATTTTTCCAGAAATCGTTCTAGTTTTGCTCGAGCCTGACATACAGTAGTCATCAGATTAGGAATTACTTACTTCATCTGTACATGAGATATATTAAATAATACTTTAACTTTTGTTTTTCGATTTTGCATTTAGGTTTGCCATAGCAAAAGTGGAGAAGTTAATTCTGCAAAAGTAGCAAATCTGGTAAAAGCTTATGTGGACAAATATAAACATACACGAAAGAAAAATCCAGATGAAACTGTTTCTGTGGAAAGAAAATAAATCCAGAATGAAAAAATGCCATCAGGATGACTGCAAAGTGCAATTTTGACTTGGACTTTTAATTAGAAATAGTGGCTGAAATCTGATTTTGATAAGATTATTTTTCAATATAGTGTATAATGTTTTCTTATAAATAAATATAGATTAATGCTTAAACTTTATCCTTTTGCAAAAAGCTATGTAAAAAGAAAATAAAAGGAATAAAAGACACCACCCACCACTCCCAATTAGTTTGTTGAATGCTACATACAGTATTTTTGATTCACACAATCTGTCAGAATTTTGAGCAGGGTAATAAAATACATGTGTGTCAGGGAAAAGACTGGAGTAGTTTTTTGTTTGATTTTCTTGCCACTCTTTTTAAACCATAGTAAATGTTTAAAACTGTCTCACTTCATAGGCTCAGTGTGTGTGTGTTGTCTTTTCATTTCTCCTCTTGAGGATTTGCCAGTGTTAAATCCCAATATAGTTCTGAAAGGCATAGTGTAGATTTTAATCTAGTACTTCATCTTTGGAGAACCAACATCTGTTAATATATTACACAAAAATATTTTGCATTATGTTTAACATTGGGTTATTCCTTGCCTAATTTAGTTTGTGTTTAATATGTTTCAATACAGCATACGTCTAATCTTCCATTTGAAACATCTGATGGAATATAAGAGGTGGATTGTGTAAGCAACAATCTTATTCAAGTTACCTATGACAAAATATTGACATTGATTTTAAAGCAAGCAGTTGTCTGAGGCCTGTGAAATAAAAGAATATTATAGCAAGGCTTATACTATGATGAAGGCAGCATGCCAAATTCATAACACCATGTCATTATGACCTTGTGCTAGTTTATTGCATGAAATCCAAGTGGAGAATGTTATACTGATCTTAAATGTATATGTAGTGGGTGGTGAGGAAGGTTGCTACCTAAAAGTGATCCAATAAGCATATTGCAGCTATATTTCAGTTTCTTGCTATCAGCTGTTGTTTTTTTTTCATAAATGAAGAGCTAAGAAAATAATAGGCTCTGATTATTCCTTGTAACAAAATGTAACCCTAATGCAGTAATTGCCTTGCATTTCCTTGTACTTGGAACCTAGGGCAATTAAAGGTGTAACTGGGAGAGACAAACCAATTAAACATGTCTTCTTGAGAGCACTTGTATTTCTGGCAGACTCCACAGAAAGGCTCAAGACAAATGGATCACCCAGAAAGTTAAAGCAGAGCAATATCACAGTTATCAATTTCACATTCTATGTCAGACAGTGAACACTTTGCCTATATTGTTTGTATAACTAAAGATAATATTTATCTTGTAGAATCTTAAGTGTGGATATTGTTTTTACAGTCAAGTGCTATGTGGCTGCTGACACTTTAAGTCTGTAGAATGCAATTTTGTTTAAACTCATAATTTGCATTTTATAATTAAGTGTATTTCTCAACTATTTAAGATGGGATGGGAATTGGTAGGTATACTATGTGTTGATTTTGTGCATCTGTTATTTTCTCAGTGTTTCTGAATTTAGGTCTACTTTAGAAGTTCATGAAATTTCTCAGCTTTGTGTACTCATTCTTAATTTTTCTTTGCTGAGTATATCTCTTGTCTGCATAAGATTTCATATTCACAAATCAGACTAAAAATCTATGTTTGACCATGGAGTTAATTTCTTGATGCAAAATTAATTAGGGACCTAGTTCAGTTCTGAAAAGGAGAAAAAAGATTCCTGTTGAGGTTGAGACAAATATCATCATCATCATTATCATTATTATCATTATTATTATTATTATTATTGATGAGATGATGGATTAGGAAGTTTGCTTAATGACTTATTCCCATATCTCTCCAGTATAGTAGCAGCAGATTGTAGCAAACTTTCACTGCCTTTCCAAACTGAATGAAAGGGGATATTGACTAGCATGCTATTGGCTTGTTTCCTTAAATATTTTTAAAAGTTATTCCCTAATATGCATTTTAAATGATGGTTCAGGCACACACCACTGAATTAAAAAATATTTGTTTGCTTTATGTGACAAGCACTTCACCTAACATTGAATGGTAGTTGAAACAGTCCTGTGGAGTTGTTAGTTCAAGAAACATCTATTTCTGAATTAAACACTGCAAGCATATGTCGGCATGCTTTGCTTGAAGCATTTCTGGGGCTGGTCACTTAGGGCAGACTGATTGCATCCAACATTTTTTCCTTTTCAGATCACTTTGTCAGTACTAAAATGTTGATTCTTGCTGGACATCTTTATGAAGTATGTATGTGACTAAATTTGGCCAATCTGTACTATTTTTTAATTAAAACAACAACACTAGCCTTATACAAATATACAGGGAAAGCTTGTAACCAAGCTTAGGAACATTTGTTCATTATAATAAGATTGCAGTTCTACCCACCAAGAGAAGACATTCAATTGATTAATTCATTAGGGCATCTGAAATAGGATTAGTCAGAATAGCCAAGTTATTTTTGTATTCCTGTGCCTATTGACTGAAATATTTATTTAGAATTTCAGTAATAACACAAATCCAACTGCTTTAAATTGCTATGAAAAAAGGATAGATATTTTTTGAAATGGTGCACTGAGCACTCATTCCAGTCTTGGTGTGCATGAGGCTTAAATGTGTTATAATTTTAAATATAGGAAAATTAAAATCAGGATCACAGTGACTGATGTAATCCAGACTCTGGTCTCTGTAGCATAGGGCTGGAATAAAATATACTGAAAACAATATTCTAAAGAGTTTTATGTAGTTCAGAATATTTTCTAATAAATTCTTTTGACTAAGCTGGAATGAGTCTGCCTCTTCTTAAATTGTGCTGATTTAGAAAACTTACACGCACACCACTTCACATTCAATGACTGCACTGTTCTCTATAATTACATCTCAGCCACAATTTGTACATTAGGTATTGACCCATCTCTGTTCAATGCCTTGGAAACTGCCTTTTCTAAGAAGCGAGTATGGAAACCTAATGTCAGGTCCATATGGTGTCCTGCCATTCTGTTGGGGGATGGGGGAGGATGGCTTGCTGGCATTTTTTCCATACCGTTGCTTTTGCAAAGGGAGTTATGGAGGGGGATTGTCTTTGGAGACAGAGCAGACTCCCAGCCAGTTCCTGTCTGGTTTCAAGACCATCATGCCCTGAGAGTGAACCATTATCCGCCTAGCACCTCAGAGTTCTCAAAACAATCTTACAGCATCACATTGGCTGGCAGTGAACTGGTTGGGGTAGGTGGGTTTGGGGATGAAAGAATTGCTTTGTACTTTGTATGGGCTTTTTCAGATTTTGCCTGACTTTACTGCAACCACACTCTCAATAAAAGTTCTTTTGATTTAATTCAATGGAGCCAAGTCTTGCTTTTATGAGGGACCAGCTGGGACAGGGCCTTAGATTAGGCAAAATCTGCAAAGTTGGTCAACCTGGAGGCATATTGCCCTACCATTGGAATCATGAATGCAATGTCAGCCCCAGGCAAGGACCAGGAGGAAGCTAGGGGAGAAGCATTGACCAGGCCTCCCCCTTAGCTGGACCTTTCTGAGTGGACAGATGAGGTTGGGAACCTGGGAGATTCATCAATATCAGGTGGCCTATCAGAGTCAGAAGGAAGAACCAGAGGAGTGACCATGTGATGCAGCTGAGGCAGCTGACACCAAGAAAGACAATCGGAGCTAGAAGAACTTGAGGATGAGGACAAGGAAGGCAGAGGATCCGGTCATGCCGACCTACTGATGAAGCAAGCCATTTGGTTCATGATTCATGTCTTTCAAACCCTGAAGGCATGAAAGCCATATGGTATGATTGCCACCAGTGAGGCTCAACAGACCTAATAGGAGGAAGATGGGGGATGAGTGTCAGCTCTAGACACCACGGTGGGAGCTGCACTGAGAAACCACATCAAAACCGTGTCAGGCCTGCAGCCGTATTCCTTTTGGATCAGGCCTGCCACACTTCTATTATTATACTACGCTGTTTCTATGGTGGGGAATTGGGAGGGGGGAGGAATAATATGGAGCAAAATGCTATGTAGTCAAAATAAAACTCCTTTCTAGAATGCCAAGGTCATCCTTTGTCTCTGCACCTGACTGGAACTGTATGGGTGGAACTGCCAGGATGGCAATGGAAGATTGGACCATGTGATGGACGGTGTGGGGGCAAGATCATGAACTTTCACCTCGGTGGGGAAATCTGAGAAGCTTCAGATTCGGGTTTTCCCAGATGTGCCAGCATGGTTCTCTTACTAAATTGGAACTTTGAGCAGTACTTTGCCTTGGACTCTGGTTTAATTTTGGATGCTGTTTGGAAGGCTGACATTAATCCAAATCTCCCTTAAAATACTTCACCAGCTACCCTGAAATTTGGGGCACTGTTCGGTATTCTGAGTCCCACCACTGACCCGAGCTTGGGCAGTGCAAAACCTCAGTGAAGATGGAGGAGGAGAAGAAAGCCACGAGCAAAGCACCAAATGACGGATCGCCTATCTATGTCAAGACTATCTATGTGCCTTCCAAGTTCGTGGTAGATGTGGCAGACGCCGCAGAGATGGAACACCAGCTTGGAGCCAGGCCTCCCTTGCAAACGGAATTAGCTCAGCAAGATGAAGTCTCAAGATTTATTACATCTAGGGAGTTGCTGCTGGAGCCTCGGGGGTGCGAGGGCAGCTTCAACACATGACTGGAGGAGACCAAAGCAAACACCAACTAGCCGATCCGATGATTGGGCCTCCCAGGCCAATTTGGACAGCTAAACGTGAGTGGAATCAACCCTCGTATTAGCTTAGGACCACCTAGTTGGACCCTGGCCCAGCCTACGTTCTTCTTCCCTAGTAGAGACTCTCCTTCCGCACAGTGACAAGCAGATCAGGCCAACACCTTGCAACTGGAGCAAGGCCAAAGTCAGCGCCCCTCCTCCTTGGGGCACAGATGGGCCCTCAACCAGGATGGGGAAGTCAACCCAGCCAGCAGCAAGGGGGCTGGGGGATTTCTCCCCCTAGCCAGCCATCGAGGTTTGGGCTGCAGCCTGCGAATCAAGCGCTACCAGGGTGGGCTTTCTTCCTGGGCCATGGGTGGGTGCAATACCAATGGACGCCTGCCCCTCCTCAGCAGATGGCACCCAGTTATTTCAGATAACTGGGCAGGGGCAACCCCAGGGATTGATCCTCCAATCGGAACCAGCCCCACCAATGCCGCAGGGGCGCTCCCACCCGCAATGCCCTCCCCTCCAGGCTCTTGGCCAACCTCAAAAGCTCATGGCAGAAAAACCCACTAGAAGACATTTGGGTCGCTGAATGCAGAAGAAGCAAGCTGAGAAGCCTCCCCCTCCCCTTGGGGAGGTTGTAATAAAATTTTACCAAAGCAGTCAACTTGGTCACAGAGCATCTGAGTGCCTGGCTCCAGCCTCAATCCCACAAGCGTGCACACCAACCACCAGTGGGACAAAAAGAAGTCTCCGAAAGCTACCTGAGAAAAGTCATCTGGCCCAACAACATAAAGAATCTGATCCCCAGCCTGAATAGACGGAGAATCCGACCAATGGGGAAACCCTTCCCACTTCGGAGGAGGAGAAAAACAGTGAATGACCCAATGGTAAGTGCACCCATCCGCCCCTTTTCCCTCAAAGCTATGCTGAAAGTGCCCGAGATGGGAGTAGAAGGGGAAGTTGGGGCAATCGTGGACACCAGCTGCACCCAATGCTTAATCAGCATGTCTATCATGGAACAGCTAGGCATATGCACAAGAACCCTAGCCCATCCCATTTGATTTGAGCAAGTGGATGAGATGCTAATTGGTGGGGCCTCAGCCAAAATAATCACCGACTTGGTAAAGTTGCAAATAGGCTGCCACTATGAATTCCTCACATTCATCATAGCTCCAAAGACGTATGACTCAATTATCTTGGTGCTTGCATGGCTTGACAAGTGGACATGTACTATAAAGTGGGAGGACGGTGTTTGGAAATTGATTATCAGCTTTGGGTTGCTACCACGGGTGAAGCCGGAGGACCACCCAAGGACTATCAAACTCAATAAAGCAGACCGCCCAGAGCCTGCAGCCCCTGCAGCAAACACAAAACCAAAAGAGTACTGGGAAAAGGCTTTCAGTGAGGAAGATTGTAACTATCTCCCCCCTCATCAGCCCACCAATTGGGCAATAGAGTTCATACCTGGGGCTACCCTCCCAAAGTCGAAAATGTAGTCCATGACTCCCAAAGAGATGGTAGAATTAAAGAAGTACATTGACATAAATTTGAAGTGGGGCTTTATTGAAACAGCTAAGTCAGAAGTAGCGGCCCCAATGCTCTTCAAAGAGAAGAAAGATGGCGGGGTTTGTCTCTGCATTAATCTGTGAGGGATAGATGCCGTATGCATAAAAAACACCTACCCCCTATGCCTCATGAAGGATATGTTGAACCACTTGGCTAAATGCAAGGTGTTCACCAAACTAGTCTTGAGAGAGGCATATTGCTACATACATATCAGGGAGGGAGATGTTAAACACATTTACCTCCTGCATGGAGTGCCAAGAAGGATCATCTCAGACGGCAGAGTTCAGTTCACCACCAAGTTCTGGAGAGAGTTCCTAAGTCCATTGGGTCCACACAAGGACTGAGCTCATCTTTTCATTTGAGTACAAACGGAGCAGCGGAAAGGACCAATGCGATGGTGGAACAATACATCCATTGTTATGTCAACTACCAACAAAATAACTGGTCGGACTTGCTACCATTCACCAAAGTCGCGTACAACATTGCTGTCCACAGCAGCACAGGATTAACTCCTTTTCAAGTTACCAGTGGCATGGAATTTGTTCTCATGCCTGAACTGCCCAGGGAACCTCCCTCTTCCATGTCTCTAACTGAATGGATGGATACTCTAAAAAAAGGGTGGAAAAATACAAAAAAAGCCCTGGTAGAAGTGGCAGAAGAGTACAAGAAACAAGCTGATAAACACCACTCACTCCAACCTCCTTTCCATGTGGGGGATAAAGTTTTCTTGTCTACCAAATATATAAGATTTAGAATGCCTAGTAAGAAATTCGGCCCAAAGTTTCTAGGTCCATTCCCCATAATGAAGATAATTAACCCAGTAACGGTTCAACTCAGTCTACCCAGAATTCTAGAGAAAATTTACCCAGTCTTTCATTGCAGCTTACTGAAGCCAGTAATTGGGTCCAACATAAGACCATCCAACCAACCTCCAGTATTGATAGGAAAATACACTATAGGGTGAAAGATTTTTTAGACTCCAGGTTGTATAGAGGTCGTTTACACTAGGTAGTGCATTGGAGGGGGTATCCATTGTCTGAAGCTACTTGGGTAAAAAGTTGAAATCTATTTTTTTTTAAAAATATTTGAAATTTTTCAAACATTAAAATTACAATTACACTTTTACAGCTTTTTAATATTGGTATTTCTTTTTTCTGATTTTGGGTTTTCCGTTTTCCATTCTATTATCTTATACATATTCTTCATTGTTTGACACTTTCTCATTTTTGCAATATATATAAAATATATAATATTTTCATCTCTATTGCTTTCTAAGTATATGCCATCTCTTTTCATTGTGTTTGCTATGTTCCTTATGCATTGATTTTATATCTCTTTTCAAGCCAGTTATACCACCTATTCCATATCTTGGTTTTAAAACATTTATGGGGAAAGGGTAAAAAGATACATAGAAAATTTTGGTAGCTCCCATGCTAGTAGTAGAAATCCCTCCAGATCTCACAGTTTTACAATTTTAAAAATGACATATAAAAGATAAGCATAAACAGAATTCTTACTTTATATCAACCATATGTTCAATCATCTCTTTCTTTGTCACTTTCTACTATATCAACAATTACAATATTTCAAATGCAATTATTTTTGTGACCTGAGCCTTTTCAATATTGCTCCCTCCTCCATGTCCCCAGGTGGAGTCATAGTCCACCTATCTTCCCATATCTTGTACATTGCTGCCTTTTCCCCCCGCCTCCGCTATCTTCGTCCTCTAGGAGAGAAGAATGTTTTTTTAATAAAGGCTTCAGCCTCATCCACTGTCTTAATTCTAATTCTGCTTCCCTCCCAGAAAATCAGCATTCCCTATGGCAATAACCATCTAAACCAAATTCCTCTATTATATAGTTTTTTTGATAAGGAAGAATACTTCCTCCTTCTTTCTCTTATTTTTTTCGGGATTTGCTTTAGAATAGTAATTTCTTTATCTCGATATTTTAAAGGTCTCTCCCTTTGGGCCCCTAGCACCTCATCCCTCGTGGTCCTCCTGAGAAATTTAACATGTACCTCTCGTGGAACATTATGGGTTCTAGCATATGCTGAATTAATTCTATAAACCAGGTCCATATCCCACCACAGCTGTTCTTTGTCTCTCTTAAGGTATTCTGCTAAAATTGTGCTCATACTATCTTTAAGATCTTCATTTTCTGTATCTGGTAGGTTCTGGAACCTGAGAAAAAAAGACATTCTTTCAAATTATATTTTGGCCATAAAGTTTTCCAGTTCTAAATTTCCCTTTCGGACCTCCTTAACCTCTTCCCCCATCCCAGCTGCTCCCTCCTCTAGCACTACAATTCTTTGTCTATTTTCTGTTATATTATGTTGTACTCCTCTGAGTTTGTCTTTGAGATCTGCCATCTCCTTCCTCAGTTTATTTTGACCTCTCATAATTTCCTGAAACATTTGGTTGACAGATAATTCTTTTGAACTCTCTCCGGCCACTTCTTTTTGTAACAATAAAGTAATTTTCAGTTTTTGCATGCTTCGACTGGAGGTTGCTGAAGCGGGGGCCGATAGTGACTTGCCCGTTGGTGGTTTCTTAGATCCCATTGTCTAAGTTCAGAGATGATAAATCTTTGCAAAGAAAAATGGCGTCAGTGGAGCGGACAGCCAGTCCGGTCCAAGGTGGGAGGCAAATCCGAAAGTAAAAAATTATTTCTCCTCACTGTTCCAAGACACAGAGGTACACCAGAAAGAAAAAAGCCAAATAATCAAAATCCAGAAAGTCCACGTAACAGAAGAGATCCAGAGCTCCCTCAGGGAGAGTATTAAAAAAATACCAGAGATTTCCTACAGGTGGTTTCAAAAGACAGAGTTCATTTATAAGTACAAAAACAAGAAGGAAGGGGAGCCATTTTAACTCCTCCTTTTCGTAGGGAGAAGAGCAGAAGTTCTGATTTTTAAAAACAGCTCAGGAAGCACCTCTTGCAACTACGATTTCAATCTTTCTCACATAGTTAATTCAAGTGGCCGGTCAGCCCTTGTTCTCTCTCCATTCCGATGTGGAGAGGGATAGTTTAAATCCCGCTTTGTCCGAGGGGAGGTTAAAGAAAAAAAACAACACCCCCCCCTCTAATCTTCATTTAAATAAATTGAACAGAAACTTACAATAGTCTGCTGCTTATCCGTTACCGATAATTAAGGAGATTAGGAAGGATCCTCCACCACCAACATTTCAGCTACACTTCCTTTGGTTAACTTGCTTCTTCCGGAGCCCATTCGGCGAAGGGGCAAGCATGCCCCCCTTCTGCTCCCTGGCTCCTGGGGCGAGGCTGGAAACACCCCCACTGGCTGCTGCCAAGTCTGGGGGGTTCCAGCAAGCCGCCCTGCGGCAGGGGACCCCTCCAAGGCCCCCTGTGCTCCTATATGGAGCACACCGAGGAGACAAGCGGCAGACAAAACGTCCATCGCCTACAGAGACCGGAAGTAATACCTATTCCATATCTTGTAGTACTCGGTTTCCTCTTTATCTCTTAGTTCCATCATTAGTTTGTCCATTTCCGAACATTCTAGCACCTTTTTTATGATTTCTCCATTTGAGGGAATGGTTTTTTGTTTCCAACTTTGGGCAAATGAGATTCTGGCAGAAGTGATTATATGAAGCATTATATATTGGATATCCTTACTAATATATTTTATTATTATTCCTAGAAGAAAAAGCTCAGGGTTCATGTCAATTTTTTGTTCTATTATTTCTTCTAACCATTTTTGAATTTTTGTCCAGAAATTTTTGGCTTTTGGACATGTCCACCACATACGATAGAAGGTCCCCTGTTGGTGGTTACATTTCCAACAGTTTGGAGATCTATTTGGGAACATTTTGGCCAATCTCGCTGGGGGTAAATGCCTCCTATAAAACATTTTGGAGATGTTTTCCTTATAGGATGCCAACATTGTCAATTTATATTTTCCCCCTATAATTTTTCCCAGTGCTCCAATTCAATATTGTACCCAAAGTTTTTAGCCCAAATTATAATTGTTTCGTTCACGGTTTCCTCCTCCATTTTGAATTTTAAGAGACAATTGTATATTTTTGTAATCATTTTTTCTTTTGTCCCTGTTACTATTTTGTCCAATTCTTGTGGTTCATTTTGAAATCCGTACTGTTCTAAATCCGTTTTGTATCTTGTTTGAATTTGTAAATATGGCCACCAGCCTAATTCAATTCTCTGTAATTTTAACTCCTGATTTGTTTTTCTTGCTCATCCAATAACTCCTTATATGTCAATATCCTGTTCGAATCTATTACATTGGGGAAGATAATTGCTTCCATGGTTGATATCCATTTAGGAATTTTTGTGTAGAGGTTTCTTTTGATTTTCATGCATATTTCTAATAAGGCCCCTCTTACCTGATGTCTCTGGAAATATTTATGGGCTTTCCCTCCCAGATAAAAGCATGCCAGCCCAGCTGTAAATCATGACCCTTTATCGTCAATATTCTTTTATTTTGGAGTACTATCCATTCTTTGAGCCATGTTACCACTGCTGCCTGGTAGTAAAGCTCCCAATCTGGGAGACCAAATCCTCCTTTGATTCTAGAGTCCTGTAGTAATTTTAATTTTATCCTAGCTTTTTTCCCCAGCCAAATAAAATTTAAAATTATTTTATTTAGTTCTACAAAAAAAAGTTCCCTAATTTTACAGGTACAGTTTGGAATAGAAATAAAAATTTTGTTAGGATATTCAATTTTATGGTCACAATTCTTCCAATCAGTGATAATTATAATTTACCCCAGTTTTCCAAGTCCTTTCATATTTGTTGTAGTAATTTTGAATAATTGTCTTCTTTTATGGTAGAACATTTAGCCATTAGCCAGATTCTGAGATATTTTACCTTTTTAACTATTTGCATTTCCAGTACTCTCTTTAATTCCTCATTTTGCCTTTGTTTAATATTTTCAGTAATTATCTTTGTTTTATTTTTATTTATTTTTAAGCCTGCAACTTTACCAAATTCCTCTATTTCTTGAATTAATATTTTCCCTGTTTCAAGGGGTCTTCTATTATAAAAACCACATCATCTGCGAATGCCTGAGTTTTGTATTCTTTTTTAATTTTTAACCCTTTTATTTCCTCTTTTTCCCTAATCCGTGTTAGTAAAACCTCCAATGAAAAGATAAATAGAAGAGGAGATAGTAGGCATCCTTGTCTGAACCTTTATTTATAGTGACTATGCCTGTTAGATCTCCAGTCACCATCATTCTAATAAATTTTTCTCCAAATTTCATAAGAGCTCATTGTGTATTAAAAAACTGCCAATTTAAATTAACAAAAGGTTTTTGCGCATCTACCAATACTAATGCTAATTGTTTCTCTGGATGTGCTTCATAGTATTCTAATACATTCATTATAATTCTTGTGTTATTTTTTAATTGCCTCTTGAGTAGGAATCTGTTTTGATCCGAATGAATAATTTTATTTAATATTTTTAAAGTCTTTCCGCAATTATCATCATAAATACTTTATAGTCAACATTTAGCAGCGAGATTGACTTATAGTTTTGGATAAATTGATTCTCTGTTTCTTCCTTTGGAATTAATGATATAAATGCCTCAGTCCATGAACTTGGCATTTTTGATTGTTTTCCGGTATAGCTGGTTGGAGGGGCTACAGCTGGGTTTGTCTAAGACTGAGGGAAATTTCTTTAAGTATCCTCCTTTCCCTTCTGGCTCCCAGTTTCCCCTCAGTCTTTGGTCCAAGCACTGTTTTTTTGGCTCATTAGAGAAACTTGTGGAAATTATTACTTTCAATTGGATTGTGCTTAATTGGCTATTTCAAATTCTAAATTTGGTGCTGCAGGCCATAGAAGCCATCCTCACTGCTTCATAAGAAGGTAGGAGTTACCTTTTATATTTTCTCCTGCCTCTGGGCTTTTTTTTTTTAATAAAATTTTTATTTTGTAAAACAAAGACAAAACAACACATATACAATACTTTCCTCAATTTCATCAAGTATGTCGTTTGGTTACAAGCTTTTGTGCATCAGTTTTTACAATTAGAATTAGAATCACAGGTTATCCATCAAACATATCTAAATACATTGCTGTTATTGAGCATTATGTGCTCAGATTACCATTAATGTTCCCATGGAGTATGCAACGTATTCAATTCCAGTACTAATTTTCTATTGTTACGCTAAGGAGTTATTAGATATTTCAATTCATGTTTGTATCAATTATTCATTACATCCATTAGTCCATTTAACATACAAAAAATATTTCCAGTGTCAAATACCACTACTTAAAATTATACATAGCGTTCAAATCATCCACTCTTATATATTAGATTCATTATTGTCCTTTATATATAATATAATCAAACACTCTATTTTATAACTAAAAACTTTCATAGAAATAGCTATAACTTTCTAAAGACATAAACAGTTTCATTTCCAAGTTTTTTTATCTAACCATTGGTAAAACAAAGCCCATACCTTATAAAATTGCTCATCCTCTTCTTCTCTGATTTCAAATGTAAGTTTACTCATTTCAGCACAATCCATTATTTTCCAAATAATTTCCTCTTGTGTTGCTATTTTCTCATTTTTCCAATTTTTTGCAAATACATTTCTAGCAGCTGTTAAAACATTTACAATCAAATATTTCAGGTCTTTATTGTATATTTCTGGTATGATTCCCAATAAAAAAAAGTTCTGGTTTAAAGTCTATGTGTTTATGTGTCATTGTCTTCAGCCACCTGTGAATTTTAGTTCAGTATCTTTTAGCTTCAGTACAAGTTCACCACATGTGGTAGTATGAGCCCGGTGTCTGGTGACATTTCCAACATTTTTCGGATTTGTTCTTAGACATTCTTGCTATTCTCGCAGGGGCCACCTGTAAAACATCTTATACAAATTCTCTTTATATGCAGTTGACATTGTCATTTTTTAATTTTGAGACCACAATTTTCGCCATTTCTCTAAGTCAATCCCATGCCCAAAGTTTTCCCCCCAGGCTATCATTGTTTCTTTAACTTGTTCTTCCTGTAATTTCATCTCGAGTAAGTATCATAAAGTTTTTTAATTACTTTTTCATCAGTACCTCTTAAGATTTTATCTAATTCAGTCATTTTATCATAAAAACCCTCCATTTTTCGATCTTCATTATATCTAGAATGTATTTGCACATATGAATATCAAGTAATATCAATTCCTTCCTGTTTCAAATCTTGAATAGATTTAAGTTCACCCTCTGTATTTAATAGTTCAGCATATCTAATTGTTTGGGTTTTTTTGTATATTATTGAATATGAGAAAGCTTCAATGGTTGATATCCGGACTGGAATTTTTAAGTAATGTGACCTCTTAACCTTTTCCCAATTTAATAACAAAACATCTCTTATGTAATGTCTTCTAAAATAACCATGTGCTTTAGTTCCCTTATACCATAAGAAAGCATGACCCAACAAGTCATGACCCTCTAAGTTCAAAAACCTAGCGTTTCTCAAAGTTATCCATTCCTTAATCCACAGCAAGCTTGTTGCCTGATAGAATAACTCCCAGTCAGGTAGGCCCAGACCTCCTCTTATTTTCGCATCTTGCAACACTTTGAGTTTTATTCTCGCTTTTTTGCCCTGCCATATAAACTTCTGCACTATTTTATTTAGATCTTCAAAATAGTCCTTCCCCAACCTAATTGGAATTGTCTGAAACAAATATAGGATTCTAGGTAAGATGTTCATTTTAATTGTTGAAATTCTCCCAATCATTGATAAATGTACATTTTCCCATTTCAGCAAATCCGTTGCAATTTGTTGCTTCAATCTAAGATAGTTGTCCTCTTTAAGAGTACTACATCTAGCTGTTAAAAAGACCCCTAAGTATTTAACCTTATTAGTAATTTGCATCTCCAAGATTTCTGCCAGTTCTTCTTTTTGTTTGAGTGGTATATTCTTTGTCAAAATCTTTGTTTTATTTTTATTTATTTTCAGACCTGCTGCTTTTTTATACTCCTCAATTCTTTCTACCAATTTAGGTGCAGATTCAAAGGGCTCCTCAAGAATAAAGACTAGATCATCTGCAAATGTTTCCAACTTATATTTTTCTTTTTAAATTGTCATTCCCTTTATTTCTTCCTCATCTCTGATCCTTCTGTTTAAAACTTCTAGCGTTAAAACAAAGACTAGCGGTGATAATGGGCAGCCTTGTCTTGTACCTCTCTTTATTTCAACAGGATCTGTCAATTCTCCATTCCTCATTATCTTAGCTGTTTGTTTGTGGTAAATCATTTGTATAGCTTGAATAAAGTTCCTACCAAAGTTCATTTGTTCTTTTGTTGTATCATAAATTGCCATTTCACATTGTTTTATATTGAAAAAGTTTTATTGAGTTTTTACAATTTTTCCAAAAGGGAAAGGTAAGGGATACAGAAACATTTTGAGAACTTTTGTGTCGGGATCATTGGCCCTTCCTGGGCTTCACAATAAAACATTAAGAAAGACATTTTTCAGAAGTACTACGAGATGAAAATAAGTGCATACATCCTAAATTCTCAATTCTATGCTGGCAGTCATATACAAACATCCAGATAACAAGGTTATAGTATATTAATAAAAAAACAAGCAAAGTCATTTTTTTGATCTAAGTCTCTTGGCAATTGTATCTTCTTTTTCTCCTTCCTGGCCCCCAGCGGGCGGGGCCGTGACCTCCCCCGTCCCCCCTGAATCTTCCCCCAGGACTGAGGAATGTTTCTTAAAAAAGGCTTCCGCCTCAACAACTGTTTTAATCCTAACTCTCCCTCCTTCCCAGAACACCAGCATCCCTTCCGGCATCGCCCACTTAAACCAAATCCCATGGTCAAACAATTTTTTTGATAAGAAGGAATACCTCCTTCTCATCTCTCTAATCTTTTTTGGGATCTGCTTCAAGATGACGACTTCCTTTTGTTGGTAGATTAATGGGCCCCCTCTCTGCGCCTTCAAAATTCCCTCTCTGGTTGACCTTCTAACAAATTTAATATGTATCTCTCTGGGTACTTCATTTATCCTGGCATATGCTGAATTTATTCTGTAGACTAGGTCAATGTCCCCCCTGATCTCATCTTTAGGTTTCTATAAATATTCTGCTAAAATTGTACTCATGAGTTCAGGAAGACATTCACCAGCCTGTTCAGAAATATTCTGAAATCTTAAAAAATATGACATCCTTTCATAATCCATCCTAGACATATGCCCAGTTAGTTCTCCAACCTCACTATTAACATTTTTAAGCTCTCCCTTTGCCCCAGCCAGCCCCCCTTCCAACTCCTCAGTCTTCTGTGTGTTTTCCAGCACTTGCTTCCGTGTTTCCAAAAGATCCTTCTTGAAGCTGCAATTATCTTCTCTCAAGGCTTTAATTTCTTGCACCAAAGCTTGTAACACTGTCTCCAAAGAAGACATCCTTTGTTCCAAACCTGCCAATTCTGATTTTTGTGCCATGGTAAGCTGTTAAAGTCAGTGCCACTAAGATGGCGTTTTTTGGGTGGGGCCGTTGAAGCAAATCAGGAGGAGAAAAGTCCAAATCAGGGTTAAAAAGTTCAATATCCAGAGAAAAAACAGCTTTCACAATCAATAGTTATAGCAGAGAAGGCACTCCAGAGATGGGATCAATTAGTCCAGAAATTTCTTCATTAATAGAGAGAGGAAGTCCCAATCACAAAGGATGTTGGTAATTTTCCATAAATGAAATAGTCATTCAAGAACAAAGGGAGCCATCTTCCACCGCCCAAACTGAGAGCCAGCAGGAGAAAGTAGCAAAGAAAAAATTGTTTCAAGCCAGCCGGACTTAGATACATTGTGAAAAAACAAGCCGCAAATCACTTTCGCTTGTTAAAGCAGTCCAGATAAGAAACGTCCGCTTCCTCACAACGAGGAGCCATTTCCAAGCGCCGCTTTAATTCCGAGGGGGGGTTAAACAAACAAACACCCCCCTCCACATTCTTTCAGTCCAAGCTGCCAGCAAAAATAACTTTAAAGTCACTCACTCTCCACCTCGCCGCCAAAGCCTCGGAAAGCCTTCCGACCCGAGCACTCAGCTCTCCAAATTCATCGTGCGTTACCGTCCTCCATTGGCGAAGGGAAAAACCCCCCGCAGCATGTCTTCCTTCACCTAAACCGAAGACAAGGGCTGTTTCCCAGCCGCCGCCAGGATAAACCAGCCCAGGCAAGCCAGTTTTACGGAGGGACCCCCCAAAAAAGGGGTACCCCGCCCCGTTAGGGGCAGAAAAAAGAACAAAACGGCGGACGAACCCCAAGGTTCGTCCGTCGCCGCCGGGAACAGGAACAGGAAGTCGCCATTTCACATTGTTGAAGGCCTTCTGTGCATCAAGAAACATCAAAGCCATTTGCTTTTCAGGATGGGCCTCATAGTATTTCAGGGTATCCAAAATTATTCTTATATTATCCTTAATTTGTCTCTTTGGTAAGAACCATTTTGATCTGAATGAATCAACCCATTTAAGTATTTCTTAAGTCTCTCTACAAGTATAGATGCAAATAACATAGTCTGAGTTTAGCAAGGAGATTGGTCTATAATTCTTAATTTGTTTAAGGTCTGCATCATCTTTGGGTAACAGTGTGGTGCATGCTTCTAGCCATGAGTTAGGTATTTTACTTTCAACCATTACTTCATTCACAAGTTCTAAGAGAGGAAGAGACAAAGAATTCTCTAGTATTATATAAAATTCCACTGGTAGACCATCTGGTCCCAGAGCCTTCCCTTTATTTTGTCTTTTAAGATCTTCAGTCAGCTCCATCATTGTAATTTTGCCTTCTAGTATAATTCTAATGTCATCTGGTATCTGGGGAAGATTGGTGTCCCATAAATACTGCTTAACTCCTCTCTCTTCTATCTTCTCTTGTTCGTACAATTTGGCATAATAATCTTGTATGATTTTCTTCTTTTCAGCATTTCCATGGTGCATTTGTCCTTGTTCATCTTTTAATTGTTGTATTTTCTTTGCCTCCCTCTTTTTTCAGTTTATATGCATTGGCATATAATCATAATCATAATAATAATCATCATAATAATAATCACCATCATAATAATCATAATAATCATAATAATCATAATAATAATCATAATAATCAATCATAATAATCATAATAATCAATCATAATAATCATAATAGTCATAATAGTCATAATAATCATAATAATCATAATAACAACAACAACAACAACCACCTCTCAAGGTTATCGAGAATGAGAGGGTGAAGATCTTGTGGGACTTTCGAATATAAACAGAGCGTCATTTGGAGCACAACACACCAGATATCACGGTTGTAGAGGGCCGAAGTGTACAGTTCATTGATATCGCTGTTCCTGGAGATGCCAGAGTCGAAGAAAAAGAACTAGAAAAAATAATGAAATATCGTGACCTGGCCATCGAAACCACACAGCTATGGCTAAAGCATGTCACAGTGACACCCATTGTCATCGGGGCATTTGGCACAATGTCCAAGAATTTTAATAAATATCTCAGCAAATTGCAGCTTCCTGCAATAACACCAGCAGAACTGCAAAAAACGGCACTACTTGGAACATCTTACATTCTACGAAGATACTTGGTTGATACCTAGGATGCTGCCAGCAAACTGTATCAACAATTAGCACCAGTCAATAGTATTTGTAATATGCATTTTTAAATGTTCAGTTGGCTGAGTTTCATGTTTTTTGAATAAAGATAATAACAATAATAATAACAATATTAACAACAATAACAACAACAACAACAATAATAATCTTTATTGTCATTGTACTAAAATTACAATGAAATTGGTTTTAACTTCACTGGTGAAAAATTATAACAGAAACAAAAAAAGAGAAAAGAAGAAAGAAAAAACTAGCATGTGCATGGAGTGATTGCGGTTGAATTTAAAAGTCTCACAGCCCAAGGATAGAAGCTATCTTTAAACCTGTTTGTTCGGCTCGCTATAGTTTGATATCTTCTGCCTGATGGTAGAAGTGCAAAGAGATGCCAACCAGGGTGTGAATCATCTTTGAGAATCTTCCTTGCTCTGCTAAAGCAGCGAGATCTGACGATGTTATCCAGTGATGTCAGAGGGCAACCGATGATTTCTTGTGCTGAATTGATCACTCTCTGTAGTGCCTTCCTCTCCGCAACTGTTAAATCAGCATACCACACTGTGATACAATATGTGAGGACACTTTCTATGGTGGACTGATAGAAAGAGGTCATCAGCCGTTGTTCCACCTGATTTTTCCGCAGGACTCTAAGGAAATGAAGTCTCTGTTGAGCTTTTCCAATCACCAGAGACGTGTTGTTTTTCCAGGTGAGATCTTGGCTAATAAGCACTCCTAAGAATTTAAAAGAGGAAACCCTCTCCACACAGCCCCCCTCAATATACAGTGGGGCAGGTTCCTCTCTGTGCTTCCGGAAATCTAGCACCATCTGCTTTGTCTTGCTAGTATTTAGATGTAAGTTGTTTCTTGAGCACCATGCGGATACCTTCTGGACTTCTTCCCTATATGCTGATTCGTTCCCTCCAGTTATGAGACCCACCACCATTGTGTCATCTGCAAACTTTATTATGATGTTGGATGGATCAGAGGATATGCAGTCATATGTATATAGTGAGTAGAGGTAGGGGCTGAGCACACAGCCCTGAGGGGAGCCTGTGCTGAGCTTCAGCGTGGAATATGTAAAGGACCCAACCCTTACTTACGATCGGTCAGGAAGTCTTTGATCCATTCACAAGTAAGGGGAGGAAAATTCAGGTCAGTCAACTTTTCAATGAGAATGCCTGGTAAGATGGTGTTAAAGGCCAAGCTATAGTCTATAAAAAGCATTTAGGTGAGGTGTTGTAGGACCAGTCTCTCAAAGCACTTCATCACTATAGACGTCAGTGCAATGGGTCTATAGTCATTCAAGCTTTTTATTGCTGCTGTCTTTGGAACTGGGATAATGGTGGCTGCTTTCAAGCATGATGGGACTCTAGCCTGTTGCAGGGAGAGGTTAAAAATCCTTGTCAGAACCCCTGCTAATTGATCAGCACAGGTTTTTACCACATTCCCCAACACCCCCCGTCTGGACCTGCAGCTTTGTTGGGATTTACAGCCTTCAGCTCAGCTCTCACTTGATGTTCATCCAGGGTGAGTGGCTGGATGTTAGAGGGCCTTTGGGCTAAAGCCACAGAGACTGATCTTTTTACCTCAAAGCGGGCGAAGAAGCTATTTAGCTCCTCTACTAGCAGGGCATCGTCATTGGCTATTTTTTTTTTGTATTGCCCTTATAGTTGGTTAGGTGTTGTAGTCCCTGCCACACCTGTCTTGAGTTGTTATCTTCCAGATACTTCTCTACCTTTTGCTTGTATTCCTGTTTAGCCGCCTTAATGCCTCTTCTCAAGTTTGCCCTGCCTTCATTATATTTGTCTTTGTTTCCTGCTTTGAAGGCAGAGTTTTGGGCTCTCAGCAGTGATTGTACCTCTGCTGACATCCAGGGTTTACGATTGCTGTAAACTCTGATACACTGTTACATTATCTGATTCACTGTTACATTATCTGTACATGTTTTAATGTATGAGAGTACAGTGTCAGTGAATTCTTGCAGCTCCAAATGTTCAAATATACTCCACTCGGTAGTCTCAAAGCAGTCCTGTAACTGATAGAGTGCTCCCTCTGGCCAGATTTGACAGTTTTCAAGACTGGCCGTATCCTTTTTCTGAGGGGGATATAATTTGGGCACAGCAGCAGAGAGATGTGGTCAGACGTACCCAGATGGGAGAGGGGGATTGCTCTGTATGCCTGTCTTAAGTTTGAGTACATATGGTCTAGAGTATTCTTACCTCTGGTGGTACACTGCACATACTGTACAAATTTAGGGAGAACAGACTTTAGACTGGCTTGATTAAAATCCCCAGCCACGATAAAAGCGCCCTCAGGGTAAGTTTGCTGCTGCCTCTCGGTGGCATCATGTAACTTAGAGAACGCTGTGCATCAGGTGGAATATAGACAGCAGTGATAACTATAACAGAATTCTCTCTAGGTAAATAAAATGGCCGACAAATGACAGTTAAGAATTCCAAGTCTGCAGAGCAGTGTGTGTAAGCAACTCTACTGTGAGTACACCAGTTATTATGTGTGTAAATACACAGTCCTCCACCTTTGCTTTTACAAGAGCTGTTGTTTCTGTCAAAGCGGTGTGTGGTGCGGTTAGTTAGCTCCACTGACATATCCGGTAGAAGTCAATGAAGCCAGGTCTCTGTGATGATCATCACCCAGCAGTCACGAATGAGCTTATTTGTTGCCATCCATAACTCTAGTTCATCAGTTTTGTGGACAAAGGATCTAGAGTTGGTTAGGAAAATGCTTGGTAATGCTGGTCTGTGAGGCTGCTTCCGTAACCAAACTAGCAAACTAGCTCTGCATCCCCGCTTCTGCTTTCGCTCTCTTCGCCGCCTCCTAGGCCAAACAACGATCCATGGGGAATTCTGGGAGTTGAAGTCCACCAGTCTTAAAAGAGCCGACTTTGCAGACCCCTGAACTAGAAGATCCAATCTTTAATAACTCCCTGCAGTTATAGACTAGTTTTTGCCTAACTCTACTGTGACACCAGGAGCTCAAAGCTGCAGCGTCTAAGCGCGCCGCCATCTTGGGGGGGGGGAAATATAAACGCATCTGCCTGGCTTGTTTGCATTTTCAAAATAATTCTGTTTAGCGCCTCTAATTTTTTGCGCCAATTCCTCCTTTTCCAGTAAATCCATTTTGTGTTTAACTGTGTCCATTTTTATTTTAATATCTTTTTTTTGTGGAGATTTCTGTAACTCTTTTTCCAGTGTCTTATAGTATTTTTCTAAGTCTTTACATATTTGTCTTTTCTTCAAATTTCTCCTTCTTGTGTAGTCTATTATCAGACCTCTAGTAAAGGCCTTCATTGTATCCCAAAGATTTTGCAGAGATGTATCTTCTTTTTTATTTTCTTTAAAAAACAGAGCCAATTCTTTTTCCATTTTCTGTACAAAGTCTTTCTATTTCAATATCCTATTATTTAGAGTCCATCTAGATTTTGTTCGTTGACCTCTCCATTTAATCTGACTGGATTGTGATCCGCTCAAGTACTAATTTCAATTTCTACTTCTTGTGCATTATTAATTAAATCAATTGATGACCAAATCATGTTGATTCTAAAAAATGGTAAATGTCTATTTGAATAGGAAGTATATTGTTTTTTGGTAGGATTTCTTTCTCTCCAAACATCTTTTAAGTTTATTTCATCCATCATCCTAAAGAAGGACTTCGGGAGTATTTTTCTATTTGATTTTATTGTTTTATATGTTTTATAATCCATGTTCTGGCTCATAATGCCATTAAAGATCATACAAATGTCAACATAGTCTAAGTCGGTAATTTTCTTATGGAGTTTTTTTATAAAATTCATCTTGTTTTTCATTGGGTGCATATATTGCAATTAGGAGTATTTTCCTGGTGTTATCCATAATTTCTACCATCAAGATTCTTCCATCCTCATCTGTATAAATTTGTTTCGCTGGAATTTTGTCTTTAATATAGAAAATCACTCCTCTCTTCTTACAGTCTGCCAATGAGTTTTAAAAATTTCCAAGTTTTGGTTGTTTTAATAAGTAACCATATTTTTGATGAATATGTACTTCTTGTAAACAAATTATATCTAATTTTAACTTTTCTAATTTGTGAAATATTTGCCTTCTTTTACTTGCTGAATTAAATCCATTTATGTTAATTGATAACATTTTTTTTCTTCCATTATATTTTATATGTAGGAGTTATAGTTCTAGTTGATCTTAGTTCCCATTGTCCTCTAGTTCCTACTCCCCCCACCGCTCCGTGTCCGATGTCAGTTCCACCTACAGCGCCCAGCAAGTTCTCAGTTTTGGTCGTGGGTATGTCTAAAAGTTATCCCAGTAGTTCTTCTTTTCTGGTCTTCTCAGCTTTTCCTCTCAGGTGTTCTGCATAAAAGATTTCTGCTTTTTCAATTGTGTCAATTCTATACCTTAGTCCTTTCCATTGAAATAGTAAGCCTTCCGGTATCAGCCATCTATAGTTAACTCCTATCCTGAGGAGGATTGAGGTAAAAAATGGATATTTTCTTCTCTTCTCTCTGACTCTTCTTGGGATTTGCTTTAAAACTACAATCTCCTTATCTTTGTATTCCAACTTTTTATCTCTTATTTTCTGTAGTATTTGTAATTTCAATGCTTTTTTAGTGAATCTCACGTGAACTTCCCTTGGGAGAGCATTTCTCGTTGCAAATCTTGTATTCACCCAAAATGCTTCAGCTATATCATCCATCAACTTCTCTAGGGGTATCTCTAACACATCTGTCAAGATTTCAGGTATTATTTGTTGTAGATTCTCTCCTTTTTCTTCTATTATGTTTTGAAATCTTAAGAAGAATTCAGAGCACTCCATTTCCAATCCTATTATTACACTGCTGTCTTTTTGCATTTCACTCCATCTACTATCAAGTTCTTCACCCCTCTTCTCTCTTTGTTGCTCTCTTTCATCTATTTTCTGCATTTTGTCTTCTTGTTTCATCATCCATTGTTGGATATTTTCTATTTTTTCCTCTGTTTTTCCTGTTTTTTTGTTCTATATTCTCCATCCTCTTTTCCATACTTTCAGACTTCTTTACAAGTGTGTCAGGTTTTTCATCAGTGCTTCCTTGTAGATTTTGTATTGCTAGCATAATTGCATCTAACGATATGGCCTTCTCTTTTTCCTTCTCTTTCTTCTGCTGAATCATTGTCTGTATTGACAATGTCCTCCTGCCAGAGATTAGACTGCGCATGCGCGAAGAATGGCGGTCAGCCGCCGAGCTCGATGAGGACCGAGGTATTAGATTAGGGCAAGTAGCCTGGCCCGTTCAACAGCTTTTTTTTTTTATATTGAAAAAGTTTTATTGAGTTTTACAAATTTTTTAAGTAGGGTAGGGTAAGGTGAGATAAAAAAATATTTTGAGAACTTTCACGTCGAGATCGTTGGCCCCCTCCGGGGCTTCTTAACAAAACATTGATAATACATATTTCAATAATACTACAAGGTGAAAAGAAATGCATACATCAATAATAAATTCTAAATTCCATGCTGGCAATCGTGTACAAACATCCAGACAAAAGTTATACTATATTAATAAAAGCAGTCATTTTTTTGATCTAAGTCTCTTGGCAATTGTGTCTTCTTGTTCTCCTCCCTGACCCCCAGTGGGCGGGGCCGTGGCTCCCTCCGCTCCTCCTGTTTCACCCCCCAGGATAGAGGAATGTTTTTTAAGAAAGGCTTCCGCCTCAGCAACTGTTTTAATCTTTACTCTTCCTCCTTCCCAGAACACCAACATCCCTTCTGGCATCACCCACTTGAACCAAATCCCCTGGTTAAACAATTTTTTAGATAAGAAGGAATATTTCCTCCTCACCTCTCTAATCTTTTTCGGGATCTGCTTCAAGATGGTGACTTCCTTTTGTTGGTAAATTAACGGACCCTCTCTCTGCGCCCTCAGTATTCCCTCCCTGGTAGACCTTCTAACAAATTTAATATGTATCTCTATGAGTAGTTCATTTATCCTGGCATATGCTGAATTTATTCTATAAACCAGGTCAATGTCCCCCCTGATCTCTTCCTTGGGTTTGTGTAAATAGTCTGCTAAAATTGTGCTCATGAGATCAGGAAGGCATTCACCAGCTTCTTCCGGAATGTTCTGAAATCTTAAAAAATATGACATCCTTTCAAAATCCATCCTAGACATATGACCAGTTAAATCTCCAATTTCAGTATTAACATTTTAAAGTTCTCCCTTTGCCCCAGCCAGCCCCACTTCCAACTCTTCAGTCTTCTGTGTGTTCTGCATCAATTTCTTCTGTGTCTCCAAAAGCTCAAGCTTAGAACTGCAGTGATCCTTTCTAAGTTCTTTAATTTCCAATACCAAAGAGTGTAAAACTTCTTCCATAGCTGTCATCCTTGCTTCTAAGCCTAGGTTTTCTGGTTGTTTTTTAGAAGCCATGGTGAGCTGTTTAAGTCAGTGCCACTAAGATGGCATTTTTTGGGTGCGGCCGCTGGTGCAAGTCCAGAGAAAAAAGTTCAAATCCGAGTTGTAGAAAGTTGTAAAATCCAGAGAAAAAAGCAATTTTCACAATCAATTATAAAGACAAAGAAGGCACTCCAGGGAAGGAATCAATTAATCACAAAAATCCTCCATTGGTAGAGAGAGTCCAGGTCACAAAGGAATGTTGGAAATTTTCCATAAAGAATAGTCATTTAGGAACAAAGGGAAGCCATCTTCCCCCACCCAATCTGGCAGCCAACAGGAGAAAGCAGCAGAGAAAATTGTTCCAATAAAGCCAGACTTAGATACATTGTAACTAGAAACAAGCCGCAAGGGACTTTCACTTCTTCAGCAAAGTCCGGATGAGAAATATCCGCTTTCTCGCATTCGAGGAGCCATTTCCAATCGCCGCTGCTGTAAATCCGAGAGGGGTTTTAACAAACACCCCCCTCCATCGTTTCTTTCAGTCAAAGCTGCCAGCAAAAAAAGTCAAAGTCACTTACTCTCCACCTCGCCACTAAAGCCCCGGCAAAGCCATCCAGCTCGAGCGCTCCCGTTCTCTCTGAATCAGCTTATTTGTTACCGTCCTCCATTGGCGAAGGGAACCAAGCCCCCCGCAGCATGTCTTCTTCCTCCTAGACCGAAGACAAGGTCCAGGCAAGCCGATCCTATGGGGGGTCGCCCCAAAAAAAGGGGCACCCCGCCCCGTTTGGGGCCGAAAAAAGAACAAAACGGCGGACGAGTCCCAGGACTCATCCGTTGCCGCCAGAAGCCGGAACAGGAACGCCCCCGTTCAACAGCTTTGAGGGCCAGGCCCAGTGAGCCACCCACCCGGGCAGCCTTTAGAGGCTATGATGATCTCCCGGGGTGGGCTGGCGGCTCACCTAGAGCGGTTAGAGCGGTTGGAGCGGCGCCGGCCGAGGGCTCTGAACGACGAACACCTAACGCTGCGCCGAGGCGCTGAGGCTTTTACCGGTGCGGCGCAGAGAAGCGGAGCTGGGATGGCCGGGCTGGAGACGTGGCATCATCGCTGTGACAGAGGCCGGACGCTTGAGAAGGCCGGTAAGGCCGGGGAGGCCGGACGGGGCCGGGCCTGGCCGTCTAGAGAACACCTAGATCTAGGTAACATCGGAGGAGGCGTCGAGCCGGAATGGCCGGGATGGAGACGCGGAAGGCCGGACGGGGAGGCCGGGCGCTTGAGAAGGCCGGTAAGGCCGGATAACATCGGAGGCCGCATGGCTGGGCCGGGCCAAATGTACATCTGGGCCTGGTAGGCTGAAGGTAGGGCGAAGGACCTGGGCCGGGCCGAAGAACATCTGGCCTGGCAGGCCAAAGGACATTTGGTGGATGTCGGGGTCATGTCGGGGCCGGGCCGGGCCGGGGGCTGAACCAAGAGGCTGGCTGGGAAACATCTGCGCTGAGGCCTTTAGAGGTTGGTAGTAGAGGCCCGAGGCCCATGCCGGGGAGAACAGGCCGCTGAAACAAGATCTGTAGCCGAGGCCCTTTTGAGATGCCTGGTGTGGTGGGGCTGGAGGAGGCCGATTAACAGCTGGGCTTGGACTATAGAAGAACAGAGGCCGGATCTGGACTACAGCTAGACGGCCGGACCAGCCCTCCAGCCCCAGTGCCACACACATATACGGACAAACTTTCTCCACCTCCTACGACTATTTCGAACAAGAGCTGGACTATATTGGTTCCTGAGTTGACTTGAATTGTATATTTATAACATCTATTTGTATTTATAACATCTATTTATATTTATAACATCTATTTATATCTATAACATCTATTTATAATATTTTTAACATGCTAGTATAACATTCAAGCAATTTTGATGCCCTTACTTACTACCCTCATGACCTTTTACACTTTTTACACCTATTTGTATTTATTATGTCGTACTCTAGAGCAGACTTGATCTTACTGCGAGAGTCCCATCTCTCGCAGGTTTGGCCCTCCGCGCTAACGAGGGCCCACCTTGATGAGGTATTTTTTAATCAAGAGAGGTGGGCGAAACGCAGTCTTAGGGGTTTTTAAAGGAAATTTCTTATTCGGATTTTAGGGGGTTCCAGGGAGGGGGGTGGGATTAGTCAGGCTGAGGGCGAGACTAAAACCAAGCCGATGGGCGGAATTAAAAAGGAAGCGGATAGGTCTGGTAAGGAGAGGGGGACAAGGGACGTTCCGGAAGAAGGTCATTTTATTCCAACAGTCGTGGGGAGGTGCAGGTGCGATGGTAGACAAGGATTCCATCACCGGTTGGGCAAACATGGCCGATGGTTACAAGCGGTCACATGCCCCAACCCCCGCAATCTAGGTGGTCAGGGTTTACAGAGCCAGGGCTTGAGACTGATGCTATGCAACGCCAGGTCCGTTGTCAACAAAGGCTCCCTCATTAACGACCTTGTGTCGGAGGGGGAGCCGGACCTGGCGGGAATAACAGAGACCTGGTTGGGTCACGAGGGAGGACTTCCTCTTGTAGAAATGTGCCCACCAGGTTACCGTGCGTTCTATCAGTCACGGGCCCTAGGCAGGGGGGGGGGTCATTGTCAGAGAAGGTCTTGAGCCGAAAGAGACCACTGTGCCACAGATAACCGGTTGTGAGTCCCTCTGCGTGAAGTGGGGCCCAGGGAGGCAGTTGGGCATGCTGATTGTGTACTTGGCTCCCCGCTATGTATCAGCAGCCCTGCCCGAACTCCTCGAGATAATCGCCGAGATGGCGGTTGAGACCCCCAGACTGTTAGTAATGGGGGACTTTAACCTGCCATCGGTAGGCGAGACTTCCGAGGTTGCTCAGGAGTTCATGGCCTCCATGACGGCCATGGACCTGACCCAAGTAATTCAGGGCCCTACACACGAGGGAGGACACACACTGGATCTCATTTTTGTCTCCGGCCAGTGGATGAGTGATCTGGGAGTTGGGGATTTAGTCATCGTACCCCTGTCATTGTCAGATCACTCATTTCTCCGGCTCGACTTTCCCACCGCTACACCCCACTGCGGGGTGGCGGAACCGGAATACCCAAGATGGTTCCGCCCCAGGCGCCTGATGGAACCTGAAAGGTTCCAGACAGAGCTTGGGCCACTACCTGTAGCCCTGACCCGTGCCCGGATGGAGGACCTTGTGGCTGCATGGAATAGTGCGGCCACTGGGGCCTTGGACCGGGTTGCGCCTTTGCGGCCTCTCTTGTGGCAGCGAACCACCCTGGCTCCCTGGTTCTCCGAGGAGCTGAGGGTGATGAAGTGCCACAAGAGACGCCTAGAGAGGAGATGGAGATCCACACGCTCTGAATCTGACCGAACACAGGTAAGATCCCATTTGAGGACTTACATTGTGGCGATAAGACTGGCCAAACGTCGATATTGTGCCACTCTTATCGCGTCCGCAGATAACCGCCCTGCCGCCCTGTTTGGGGTGACCCGCTCCCTCCTTCACCAGAGGCTGCGGGAAACCCCTTTACAGGGCAGAGCAGAGGAATTTGGAGAATATCTGCAGGATAAAATCGCTCAGATTCGGAGCGGGTTGGTCTCCACTGAAAGTGTTCCGGAGGAGGCGTCGGAAGCGGGTCTTGAGGCACCATTCTGGGAGGAGTTTGACTCTGTTACTTCCGATGATATGGACAGGTTGCGTAGGAGACTGAGGGCCACCACAGGTTTATTGGACCCGTGTCCCTCCTGGCTTGTACTGGCATCCTGGGAGGTTTCACGAGGCTGGCTCCAGGAAATAGTGAGGGCTTCTTTGAGTGACGGGTTCTTGCCTACCATCTTGAAAGAGGCGGTGGTGAGGCCTCTCCTCAAGAAGCCTTCCCTGGACCCAGCATTGTTAGTAAATTACCGTCCGGTCTCCAACCTTCACTTTCTGGTGAAGGTTGTAGAGAGTGGTGGCACAACAGTTTCCACGTCATCTGGAGGAAATTGATTATCTGGACCTGCGGCAGTCCGGCTTCCGGCTCGGCCACAGCACCGAGACGGCATTGGTCGCGTTGGTGGATGATCTCTGGAGGGCCAGAGATGGGGGTTGTTCCTCCATCCTGGTCCTATTAGACCTCTCGGCGGCTTTTGATACCATTGACCATGGTATCTTATTGCATCGACTGGAGGGGTTGGGGGTGAGGGGCACCGTTTTACGGTGGTTCTCCTCCTACCTCTCCGGTCAGTCGCAATTTGTATTGGCAGGGGGGCAGAGGTCGACCTCGAGGCCTCTCACTTTTGGGGTGCCTCAGGGGTCGGTCCTCTCACCTCTCTTGTTCAATACATATATGAAGCCGCTGGGCGAGATCATACGTGGGTTTGGGGTAGATTACCATCTGTACGCGGATGACACCCAGCTGTACATCTCTACCCCAAACCACCCCAACGATCCCGTCGAAGTGATGTCTCGGTGTTTGGAAGCCATATGGATCTGGATGGGAAGGAACAGACTCAAGCTCAACCCGTCCAAGACCGAGTGGCTGTGGCTACCGGCGGCCCGGTTCAATCAGTTGACGCCATCACTGGCCATAGGGGGCAAACATCTAGCCCCCGTGGAGCGGGCACGCAACTTAGGCATCCTCCTGGACTCTCGGCTGTCTATAGAAGACCATGTGACAGCCGTGGCCAGGGGGGCATTTTACCAGGTTCGCCTGGTGCGCCAGTTGCATCCCCTATTGGACCGGGATGCCCTTCGCACTGTCACTCATGCGCTTGTGACGTCTCGTCTGGACTACTATAATGCTTCCTACATGGGGCTCCCCTTGAGATGCACCCGGAGGCTACAGCTGGTCCAGAACGCGGCTGCGCGGGCAGTTATGGGAGTCACTAGATACTCCCATGTAATACCACTCCTGTGCAAGCTGCACTGGCTGCCTGTGGTCTTTTGGGTGTGTTTCAAGGTGTTGATTATCATCTTTAAAGTGCTCCATGGCACAGGACCTAGTTATTTGCGGGATCTATCCTCCCCATACATCCCTTCAGCCGATTCGCTCACACAGAGAGGGACTTCTCTGGGTGCCGTCCACCAGGCAGTGCCAGCGGGCGACGCCCAGGGGAAGGGCCTTCTCTGTGATGGGCCCAATCTTCTGGAACGACCTACCCCCGGATATTAGAATGACCACGGACCTCCGCGCCTTCCGCCAAAAAGTAAAAACCTATTTGTTCCATCAGGCCGGCTTGGCCTAATTCACGCTTCTCGCCCCAGTCTGTTTTCTCAAATTGTTTATTGGGTTTTAATGGGTGGTAATTTTAAGGTTTTTTAAATTTTAGTACAGGGTAGTTTAATTCGTTTTTAATTTTGTTGTGTATTGTATGTTTTTAGATGGTTTTTAATTTTCCTGTACACCGCCCCGAGTCCCTTTGGGGATAGGGGGCGGTTTATAAATATAATAAATTATTATTATTAAATTATGGAACAGGAATCATTGTTGTAGAACCCACTTGAGTCATCTTTCTATTCATCTTCCCAATTTTATTGTCTCTCTCTCTTTTTGTAGCTTAATCCAAATAGAGTTACCTGTAGAAAGGCAAGAAGGAAAAAAGGGAAGAAGAAAGAAGAAACAAGAAAAGTGGAGGAAAAGAGTATCTCAAATAGCCCCAAAGAATGTAAAAAAAAGAGAAAGTTTGGTCAAGGTGGTGAAAAATGGGATAAAAAAGAATAAAAGGAATGTAAAAAATAAAAAGAAAGGTAAGAAAGAGAAAGAAAAACCTAGGAGACAATAAAAATCTTGGTCACCTTATCCGATTAGTATCCAATTAGTGTCCAATCACAAAATCCAATTTAAAAAGAGAAGGAAAAAGGAAAAAAAGAGGGGGGAATAGAAAAATCAAAACATTGTAAAAATTATAGGGGGCCAAAAAAGAAGAGGGAAGAGAGAAAAAAATACAAGAAAAAATAGTTGGTTTGCAGCTTCCCCTAATTTAGTCCATTGAAAGGAAAGGAAAACAACCATCCAGATATCTCGTACTTCTTAAAAATCTCAAAGGAAAGGAGAAGGGTAAGGAAGAAAAAAACCAATATTCCTCCCTTCAAAGAGTTCAAAGCTTCAAATAAAGAGAGATCCTTACAGCCCAAGCAAATTAATGTGAACCCTGCCAACAATAACAAAAAAATAGAGAGCACTAAGTCTTTTCTTTTGATTTAAAAGCCTTTCCAAGGTCACTCCAATTTTTCCCTCGCTATTTCCATTCATCTTCCAGGGTAGGTTACCAGACCCTAAAGATCCACAAGAAATACCTGCGTAAACAATGTTTCTTCCTCTTATCGAATCTTGACCTTGAATAAATGCTTTTTGTATAATAGTTCCAACAGTGAGAGTTAACAATTAACAACTTTATTTCAGAGTCCACTGGGTGGCAGTGTTAGAATGTATCCATTCTCTTGTGACTCAGCTCTTTAAAAAAAATATTCAAATGAGGAAAAAAAATCCAAGGTCTCAAAAGATAATAAAAAAGAGGAAAGGAAAAAAGAGTTTTTGAGAAGTTGATACAAGAATTATAAGTCTACTAGCTATACCCGGCCACGCGTTGCTGTGGCCCAGTCTGGTTAAATGGCCAACCAATCTGTGTGTATATCTACACCTGCACACATACACACAACCACTGTATAACCCCCAACCTATCTACCTACTGTATTTCTCCCTATCTATCCCTCTATCTACCTACCTACCTATTGTATTTCTCCCTATCTACCCCTCTACCTACCTACCTATTGTATTTCTCCCTATCTACCCCTCTACCTACCTACCTATTGTATTTCTCCCTATCTATCCCTCTATCTACCTACCTACTGTGTTTCTCTCTATCTATCTATCCCCCTACCTACCTATTGTATTTCTCCCTATCTATCCCTGTACCTGCCTACTTATCTACCTACTGTATTTCTTACTCTCTATCTATCCCTTTATTTATCTACCTACCTACTGTATTTCTCCCTCTATCTATCCCTCTACCTACCTACCTACCTACCTACTGTATTTCTCCCTCTCTATCTATCCCTGTACTTATCTACCTACCTACTGTATTTCTCCCACTATCTATCCCTCTACCTACCTACCTACCATATTTCCCCCCTCTCTCTGTATCCACCTACCTACATACCTACCTACTGTATTCTTCCCTCTCTCCCTCTACCTACCTACCTACCGTATTTCTCACTATCTATCTATACACCTACCTACCTACGGTATTTCTCCCTGTCTATCCCTCTACTTACCTACCTATTGTATTTCTTGCTTTCTCCCTCTATCTACCTACCTACCTACTGTATTTCTCCCTCTCTATCTATTCCCCTATCCATTTACCTGCCTACCTACTGTATTTCTCCCTCTCTGTCTATCCCTCTACCTACCTATCTACTGTATTTCTCCCTATATATCTATCCATCCCCCTACCTACGTACCTACCTACCTACCTACCTACCTACTATATTTCTTTCTTTCTCCCTCTACCTACCTACCTACCGTCTCTTTTTCTTTCTTTCTTTCTTTCTTTCTTTCTTTCTTTCTTTCTTTCTTTCTTTCTTTCTTTCTTTCTTTCTTTCTTTGTATCTATCTATCTATCTATCTATCTATCTATCTATCTATCCATCCATCTGGTTATCCTCTATTTTACCTAAGTCACCAAATTTTAGGATGTTCTTTTAAAAGTTAAAAAAAAAGAATTAATAGGTTCTCACCAAAAACTTCTCTCTCCTGCGCTTCTGTTGATTCAGGAGCTGCTGCAGCTTCGGTAGCCTGGGGGCTATCTCTTAATCACAAAAAGCAAAAGGGGCTTTTTCCCAGGTCTCCAGAGACTTTGCAGATGTCTCTGGGACCCCTGGAAATTCCCCCCTCCTTTCACTGTCTCTTTGGGACAGTTCAGGTCCGAATGAGGACCGTCGAGATGATTAGGAATCCACGGCTTAACCAGAGAGACTGGAAGACCATGTTAACACCCTGACCTCCTGTGAAGATTGTGTCCTGCCTCTAGGCCTTGAGGGGAGTGTTGTCTGATCTCTGGGGCCACAGAGGTGTCAGCCTCCTTAACTCAGCACCCAGGCAGCGGCTGAGAGCGGTCTCCATTCTTCACTACATGTGGCTCCATTGTGCCCTTGATTTACCTCAGAGCGGCTGCTGGAAGTACCGCGACTTCAAAAGGATGCTCCCGCTGCTTCTTTTGAGCTGCCCCGACTGGAAATCCTCCTAGCAGCTTTCTCAGCCTCAATTGAAAGTGTCACTACTTCAAAGGCTCGCTGCGGCTCCTTAAAAGCTGCCATGGCTGAGGACTTGATGCACAGCCTCCCTTATGACGAGCCAAGCTTCCCGGGGCTAGGGAGGCACCGCGCAGTCTCCTGAAGACTCACAATCATGTTTTTTGCTAAATTTGCAAGTGAGGCGTCAGAAGGAACCACTGCTGCTGCGAGAGCCTTGGTGGTTGGGATCGACCGGGAAGGCACGCAGCCATTATTTATGGAGCTCCTCATGGTCCGTCTCTCTCTCTCTGTGTCTCTCTGTCTGTCTCTCTCTGTCTCTCTCTCTGTCAGCCTCTACTTTTGCTCGCTTCGGCTGTCATATTGTAACGGGGGGTGTTTGTGTTGCTAGGTTACGAGTGTGCAGAAGAGAGGGATGTGGCCACGGACTGTTATCACCTCAGCTAACCATTCCATTCTGATGATGACCCTGGGCAGGACTTACACCTGATGTCGTGAACGGCTGTGCATTGGACAATATGCTGGGGTCAAGAGGCGAAGGGTGGGGTTATGCTTTGATACGTGTGTTGCGCGCCTAAATGTTTCATTCCTTGCTTGACTTTTGCTGCAGTCTTATCATATTCAGTAAAAGTAGCCTTAAACTTTCCAAATGAGTTTAAGTGTGTTCTTTCTTGATTTATGATGAAAGCAGGTCTGACAAAAAGCAAGGAATCAATTTAACTCGTCTCTGAGCTAACCGCTTCAGCAGCGAGTGAGAAAATAAAATTTTAACATGTCGGACACGGGGAAAGAAGATTTACTGGGGGCAACGGCTCCTGATACAGCCTCCCTTTCCAGTCCAGATGCCCAGAAAACAGAAACCAAAGAAACCACACAAATCAAAGAGGATACCAGGTCAGTCGTTGAACTCTCAACCTTCCCCATGGGAGGTGATTAGCTTCACCGCTAGGCCACCACGCCGCTGGATGGGTTCTAAACTTTACGTCCCGGCTAAACTCCGTACCTTGGTACTCCAGAGGGCGCACGATTCTCGCCTAGCTGGTCATTTTGGTTTTGTGAAAACCCTACACTTACTTAAGCGTCAATTCTGGTGGCCTTGTATGAAAAAAGATGTGGAGTCTTACATTGCTAGTTGCCCAGTTTGTGCTGCTTGTAAACGCCCCCCTGGCAAACCTCAAGGTCTCCTCCAGTCTGTAGCGTGCCCGGAGTCTCCTTGGAAGGAGATATCTATGGACTTCATTGTGGATCTTCCTAGTAGCCGTGGTTTCACTGTCATATGGGTGGTTACTGATCTGTTTTCGAAGCAGGTTCATTTTGTTCCGTGCTCTGGAATCCCATTGGCTAAGGCGCTAGCAAAACTTTTCCTGAATCACATTTATCGGCTACACGGAGTTCCTCGACGTATTATTTCTGATAGAGGAGTTCAGTTCACTTCTTGATTTTGGAAGGAATTCTTGAAGATGATTGGCTCCTCCCAGGGATTAAGCTCCTCCCGCCACCCGCAGACGAACGGAGCTTGTGAGAGGGCTAATTCCGTTTTGGAACAATATTTGCGATGTTTCATTAATTACCAACAAGACGATTGGGCTGGCCTGTTAACCCATGCTGAGGTGGCATATAACAATGCTGTTCATAGCAGCACTGGTATGACTCCCTTTAAATTGATCTATGGTCAAGACTTTGTGCCTATTCCCGAGTTGCCTCATGAGTCTCCTACCGTTCTCTCTCTCTTGGATTGGAGTAGTAAGATGTCGTCATTTTGGCCGGTGGTGTGGAAAACGCTGGATGATGCTCACCAATCTCATAAATTGTATGCTGATAAGAAACGAATTGCCCCTCCAGATTATAAAGTTGGTGACCGTGTTTACCTCTCTACCAGATTCTTGGAGAGCCCTCAGAAATGTAGGAAACAGGGCCCGAAATATGTTGGACCTTTCCCCATTGTTAAGATCATCAGCTCCATGTCAGTCAAACTGGATTTACCAAAAACTTATCGTCGCCTTTACCCGATTTTCCATGTCCATCTATTGAAGCCTGAACACACATCTTATCTTCGGCAACCACAATCTGGACCCCCACCACCGTTATTAGTTGCTGGTGAACCCCATTACGAAGTGAAAGACATTTTGGATTCTAGAGTGTGGAGAAATAAAGTTCAATACCTGGTGTCGTGGAGGGATTTCCCTCCCTCCCATACCGAGTGGGTGGATAAACGCCACATTCGAGCCCCTAAAGTGCTTAAGAGGTTTTATGCTAAATATCCTGACAAGCCTTAACCACTGTTGTTTTTGTGTGTGTATTTTCTGTTTGTCTCTGTCCCTCTTGGTGTTTTTGTGTGTTTGTGTTTTATTCCAGGACTGACGTCGCTTTTCTGGAGGAGGGCTGGATGTCAGCCTCTGCTTTTGCTCACTTCGGCTGTCATATTGTAACGGGGGGGGGGGGGTGTTTGTGTTGCTAGGTTACGAGTGTGCAGGAGAGAGGGATGTGGCCACAGACTGTTATCACCTCAGCTAACGGTCTGCATTCCATTCTGATGATGACCCTGGGCAGGACTTACACCTGATGTCGTGAACGGCTGTGCATTGGACAATATGCTGGGGTCAAGAGGCGAAGGGTGGGGTTATGCTTTGATACGTGTGTTGCACGCCTAAATGTTTCATTCCTTGTTTGACTTTCGCTGCAGTCTTATCATATTCAGTAAAAGTAGCCTTAAACTTTCCAAATGAGTTTAAGTGTGTTCTTTCTTGATTTATGATGGAAGCAGGTCTGACACTCTCTGTCTCTGTCTCTGTGTCTCTCTGTCTCGGTGTCTTTCTCTCTCTTTCTCTCTGTCTGTCTCTCTGTCTTTCTCTCTGTCTCTCTCTCTGTCTCTCTGTGTGTCTCTTTGTCTGTCTCCCTCTCTGTCTCTCTCTCTCTGTTTCTCTCTGTCTGTCTCTTTCTTTCCCTCTCTCTCTTTCTCTCTGTCTCTCTCTCTCTCTCTCTCTGTGTCTGTCTCTGTCCCTCTCTCTGTCTCTGTCTCTCTCTGTCTCTCTCTCTGTCTCTCTCTGATTCCCTCTCTTCCTCCCTCCCCCTCTGTGCCTCTCACTGTCTCTGGCTCTCTGGCTCTCTGGCTCTGTCTCTCTCTCTCTCTCTCTCTCTCTCTCTCTGAGTGTCTGTCAGTCTCTCCCTCCTTCTCTCCCTCCCTCCCCCCTGCCCCCCGGGAAGCAGCAGAGGGGCCAGCATGCCGGCTGAGGAGGCTACGGCTGCCTCCTCCCACAGCGGGCAGAGCACCTGATGCTGCGGCCACCTTAAGCGCTGCCGAGGCCGCCTGGGGGCCACATGTCCACTTCCCTCCCAGCCCTGCCTGGCGGGCAGCCCCGGAACATGCACCACAGTGGCCATCAGAGGGAACCAGTGGAGACGCACCTGGCCGCCCTGCCCGACACGTCGAGCTGCACGTCGCAGGGCTCAGGGGCAGCAGCCTCATGTTTGGCTCTTTGTGACTTGGATGCTTTTTAAAACTTCTATGGGTCTCAATGTATTCTCGAACCTTACATTTGGCACCCAACTCAAACCCTACTGGCAAAAGCCCGAGAAATTCTTTGCAAAAAGAAGGGTTTTTGCCATGCCCTGAGCTTGAATCAGGAAAATCCCCTCAGAAAGAAGCTCTTTAAAAGAGTTAGAGTCGTGTTCCCCTTTGGACTGTGTGCCAGCCCACAGGGACATGTTAGAGGCTGCTGCAACAATAGGAAACCTTAGTGGCAGCCTGTTTGCAACAAGTAACTTTGTAAAAAAATCAGAGCCGTGTTCGCCTCTGGACTGCGTGCTAGCCAATTGGAACACAGTAAAACCTATTGCAGACCCTGTCCGAATGCAAACAATGTGTGAACAAACATCTCTATGCATTGTCTCTATATATCTTGATCTTTAAAACTATGCCAGTGCGGGCTGGGAGATCAAGATTTTGGATCTTTAAAAATTCAGCCAGTGCTGCTGGTAGGTCCAAACTTGAACAGAACATCCAGAGACAGGTATTAACCATCTTGTCAGCCTCTGCTTTGCTGCTTGCTTCAGCTGCCACTGTAACGGGGAGCGGAGGGCTGTGGTATTTGGGAATGGGATTAAATGGTGCAGGAGGGAGATTGGAGAAGGGAGTATATTCTCACCATCTACTGCACATACCGATGGCTGGTGCCTTGAGGTGGTCAAGGCCAACCATCCTGCATACCAACCTGATGATGCTCCTGGAGATGCAGCCCACATAATGCCTAAGGGAATTGCGGATTGGACAATAGGGTGGGGATTGTTGGGGGGGAGGGAGCTGGACATATATTGATATGTATGATTTCGCACGCTTTGGTTTCAGACCTTGCTTTACTTAACTGCTTTCTTTTCATAACCAGTGAAAGTACTCTTAATTCTTCAAAATGGAATTGCGTGGTTTCTTTCTTGGTTAATGTTGGAGGCAGACCTGACACATCTAGTGCTTAAGAAGACAATGGGTGTAAACTTTGAGCAAAAGTAAGAAAATTTAGCAGGTAATAAAAAGGTAAAGCCTGTCTGAATGAGAACACCTAGATAATTGGACTTGATTAATTTGATGTGAAGATTTAGATAATGTAACCTGATTGATTTGATGTGATTTGTCAAAATTCTTATGTGTGCATCTATACTAATAGCATGTAGAACTGAATGAGATTGAATTGATTGTGACATGTTTGACCAGCTGGTAAAATAAGTAAGCTTTTCAGCTTGGGCTTGCAGCTGTGGGGAACGGGAGAGTAGTTAGGATTTAAACTGCTCTCTGAGTTCTTCCACGGCTTTGAGAATGAGCCACAGGTTCCCCAAGCAAAGAATAATTGAAGATTTAAAGGGACAGAACCTTCCCAGGTCTGAAAACGTTGTTCCATGGTATGTGTGTGTATGTGTATGTGTGTTATCATTTCCAGGCCTGGAGGGAGGTTGAGATCCTTTAATAATAAAAAATGAAGCTCATTGGCTTATAAACAGCTTCTTGAAACAATTGTAATGATTGATTTGCATGAAGAAAAAGTGAAATGGGATTTTTTGCATGTGAAGTTGGTTTACACAAGCAGTCTCATTGCAGTGCAAATGTGAGTATGTTGATGGTGAAAGTTGATATGAATGTACTTTAAGTAAGTTGCAAGGTTGTTTAATACTATGTGTACGTGTGTATGTGTGTTATCATTTCCAAACCTGAAGGGAGGGTGAGATTCTCTAATGCACGAGCAAGCATGAAGATCTGATTGCAGTATGAATGTGAGTGTGTGTGTCTCCGATACCCCAGGAAGTGATAAGTGGAAGAGATCTGGAGACCTGTGATTCATACTGCAATCAGATCTTCATGCTTGCTCATGCACCCCTCTTAATTTTGGCCAACATGTAGACCTGGTTACAATTCCCAGCTATTCTCAGCATTATATTTATTTAATTATGCATCCTTTTAAAAAAATATTTTTAATTTTCAAACAAACACAACACAAAAAATCCTCCTTCTTTACATTCTGTAGAAAGTTTATCAGTTGGTTACAAAAAACTTTCGTGCATCTCTTCCACAGTCATCCCCTATAATTCATATCAAATCAAAAATTTTAAATCAAATATATACATATTACCATCATCATACCTCAATTTTCATTTGACTATAATTGTTTAAATGTCCTTCATAAAATATTCCAAAATTTGAAACATAACCACATACTGGCATTTCATTAGCTATTTCTAATATCATCCAACAGCATTAAATCCTTATGGCCTGTTCTAGATAAAAATCAATAATATTTAGTAACGTTTCTAATCCTCCTTTCCAAATTACTGCTTAGAATTTACATCCAATATCCTTATGTTGAACCAATACAAATATATGCATTATCATTATCCCTCATTTGTTTAGCTATATCCATTGTCATAACATCCCCCCCCCCATACTCAAAGCTTAATTAAACTTACTTCTTTATTAACTTTTCCGGGTGCCGTCCACTAGGCAATGCTAGCGGGCGACGCCCAGGGGAAGGGCCTTCTCTGTGATGGGCCCGACTCTCTGGAACGACCTATCTCCGGATATTAGAATGACCACGGACCTCCGCACCTTCCTCCAAAAAGTAAAAACTTATTTATTCCATCAGGCCAGTTTGGCCTAATTGACACTTCTTGCCCCAGTCTGTTTTTTTGCAAATTATCTATTTGGTTTTAATGGGTTATAATTTTAATGTTTTAAATTCTTGTACAGGGTAATTTAATTCGTTTTTAACTTTGTATGTCTTGTATGTTTTTAGATAGTTTTTTAATTTTCCTGTACACCGCCCCGAGTCCCTTCGGGGAGAGGGGGGCGGTTTATAAATGTAATAAATTATTATTATTAATATTAATATTATTATTATTATTATTATTAATATTATATAACAAAAATTTCTAATCTTCTTTTCATAGGTATAATTTAGTATTCATATCCAATTACCTCTTGTCAAACCAATATATATATGTATACATTATTATCATTATTTATTTAACCATATCTATTGTCATTAAATTTCACTACATTTCACTAGTTTTAAATTACATGCTTTCATCTATCAATCTGTATCTTTCCAGTAGTAATACAATCTCATGTCTTTTGCCATTTGTGGGATTAATCTTCTAATTATCTCCTTGATCAAATTTGCGTGGACTCCTCTTCGCAACTCCTTGCTTATTGAATCTCTTATATAATCTCGATACCCTCCATCTGTTTCTTTAATCAGTTTATCTTTAGTTATCAATGGTGTTACTGATAAAATTTCTCTCCTTAAATCCATCAATTCTTTTGTTTTTTCTTCTTCTGTACCTTGCCATATGGGATAGAGTTCCTGACCATTTAGCTCCCCTTTCCATATTCCATTCTTTCCATTTCCAACCACAATCCATTCACAATAGATGTCAGCAGATTTCTTTTCTTTGTATTCATTTTTCTCTTTGGTTTTTAGGACTCTAACCTCCACTTTTTCCAATTGATAAACATCTCCAACTTCTCCATCATATTTTACTGTTATATGCTCTATGTTTTCCAACTTCTTCTCGATTCTTTCTCATACATTTAATAACTTTTGGATTTCAAACATTATCTTTTGCAATGTTAAGGTTTCAATGTTGAAATTGTACCATTATTCCAACTGGTAGACACTGCCACTCTGGCTTTGAAAGCTTTTTTTAGATTAACCACAAATTCACAATAAAATCTTGTTTTCACTTTTCTCTGGTTAGCGATAAACTTCAAAAGAACACCTGCATAAACAATTCGTGCTCTTTGGAGGAGGAGCCTATGTCACTACAAAATGGTCATACAATCTTGATGCCCCGAGATCGCTGCCAACACTTTTGCTGCTGGGTGGTCCAATCGGACCTAAACTGTCCCGCAGAGACAGTGAACGGGAAGAATATGTCCTGCTGATTTCAGGACACCGCAAAGTCCCTGATTGATCCAGGAGAAGTTCTTCTAGCTGGCAACAAAAGCACAGCCCCTAGGTTGATGAATTGGGATGGCTCTGAATGGAAGGAACAGAAAGAGAAAATGTTTACTGCTGGTAAGGAATGTTTTACTGTTTTAAAAGAGTGCCTACAAAAAACTTAAAGCTATATTAAATTTGAGAACAGAAGAAATAAGCGGTGGAATTAAGCTTTGAATTGATTTGGTCAGTGTGTTATCTTATTCTTCAAACACTATTTTTATGGATGGAATTTAAAACCTTTTAAAACAAATGGATTAAGTTGTCTTTTTCTATATATATATTTATTTTTGCAACCTATGGACCAAAATTCTCCTTCTTCATTACTGTGTGTGTTTTTCCCTTTTTCTTTTCTATTTCATTCAAGAATTTGACTCTATTTTTAACTTGGAATATAAAAAAGATACATAAAGAAATAAAGATAACTGTAACAATTGTAACAACAGAAGGAAAGGCAACACTGCTGCTCAGAGGCTGGAGGTTTGTGTATTGGAGACAAAGCATTTTACTTTCCTTACTGATTATTCTGGCTTGGAACTTCAAAGTTGCACTGTTTGTTTATAGAAAGTAATAAGAAGAAAAGCATGAATTGTTAATACAAATGTTCTTTTCAAGTATATCCTGAACCAGAGAAAAGGGAAAACAAGATCTTATTGTGAATTTATACTTAACCTTGTAAAAATCTTTCAAGCCAGAACAGCAGTGTTTGCCAGCTGGAAGTAATGGCTCATTTTCAGCAGCAGAAAGAAACTGTAAGTTTGCAAGAGATAATGTTTGTTATTAAATACAACTGAGAAAACAGAGAAGAAGTTGGAAAAACTAGAGCACCTAGTAGCAAAATATAATGAAGAAGTTGGAGATGTTTATCAAGGGGAAAAAGTGGAGATATGAGTCCTAAAAACCGAAGAGATAAAGGATCACAAAGAAATCAAATCTGCTGACATTTATGGTGAATGGTTTGTTTCTGGAAATGAAAAGAGTGGAATATAGAAAGAGGAGCCAGAGGGAGGGGAACTCTACACCAGATGGCAAGGTACAGAAAAAGGAAAAATAAAAGAATTTATGGATTCAAAGAGAGAAATCTTACCACTAACATCATTGATAAAACCACTGATAATTAAAGATAAGCTGATTAAAGAAACAGAAGGGTATCAAAATTATATAAGAGACAGTAAGCAATGAGCTACAAAGATGAGTCCACACAAATTTGATCAAGGAGATGATTAGAGGATTGATACCACAAATGGCAGAAGACATGAGATTGTTTTGCCACTGGAAAGATACAGATGAAAGTGTATAATCTAAAACTAGTTAAACTTAGTGAAATTTAGTGATAATAGATATGGTTAAATAAATAATTGATAATGATAATAATGTATACATACATATTGATATGAGAAGTTGTAATTTGATATGAATATTTAATATTTATGAAAGGAAGATTAGATTTTTTTTGTTATATATAAAGGTCAATTAAAAAAAGAATTATTAGGGGGAAATGTTATGAAAATGGATATAGTCAATTACAGGAGGGATAATTATAACAATGTATATATACATATGGGTACAATATAAGGAATTTTGATACAAATTGTAAACAGTGATTTGGAAAGAAGAATTATAAATTTTTGTTACTAAATATTATTGATGTTTAGCTAGAATAGGTCATAAGGATTTAGTGTTATTGGAGGATATTAGAAATAGCAAATGAAATGCCAATATGTGTTTATGTCTTAAATTTTGGTATATTTTATGAAGGATGTTTAAACAATTATAGTCAAATGAAAATGGAGGTATGATGATGGTAAGATGTATAAATATATCTGATTTAAAATACTTGAGTTAATATGAATTATGGGTGACTGTGGAAGAGATGCACAAAAGTTTTTTGAAAGCAACTGATACGCTTTCTACAGTATGTAAAGAAGGAGGATTTTTTGTGCTGTGTCTGTTTTGAAAAATAAAAAAACTTTTTATACAAAAAAACCCAATCCGTGCTCTTCTTCTTATCACTCTCTATAAACAAGCTGCAAGGCCTTCACGGGCAAAGTCAAAATGATCAAAGAAAGAAGTAAAAGTGCAATGTTTCCAATACTCAAACCTCCAGCTTCCAAGTGGCAGTGTTGTTCTTTCCTTCTAAATGTGTTAGTTCATCCTCCTCCTAATTCCTAGACAGTGCTGCAAGGAATTAGGAAAGCTATAGTCCACCAAACTATTAAATATCAGATTGGTGAAGGCGTTCCACAGTTTATTTTTTTTAATCAAGAAAATATTCATAACAAATTAAATTTTACATGGCCCATATTCAATACATTTTTATATGTAATAATATTTTTGGCTAATAATATTTTTGAGAGATAAGAGAGCCTCCATATTCCAAGGAATTCAGTGCATTGTATTTAAATATTTAGACTCTACTGCTTTTCAAATAAAAAAGCAGTGAATCATGTAAGAGGTGCCTGATCAACTTATCTTCAAAAACACTTGATCAAAGCCTCTGATCAAAATGCAGAATAGCATTAGCAAACTTATGTCAGTAATAGCTTGTGGAAAGCTTACTTATTCTTTTAACAGCAAAAGTAACTCCTAAATATTTAAATGCGTTATGCAGATACCATTAATCTTGCCGTAATGACTATGACATGCAAGTCTTCTAGTCAATTTATTATTTCTAGTCATAAATTTCAAAAAGCCTTTCCTGTGTGCAATGTGAATTGAAGGTTCTTAGAGCTACAGTTGCATACAAAAAATTAGGCATCACTGGTAAAATTGTATGTTTCAAGTGAGCAGATGCTTGAGAAAACCATTGCACGGCACTAAGCACAAGCGATCTTCCCGCAAATTAGAAGGCATAATTACTACTTATGTTCAAGTATTTAAAAAATCAAGGTAAGAAAACAGTGAATATGGCAGTGCAGACTATCTTTTAGGCAGCACTTGCTATGGGCAGAAATAAGAACTTTCAAACATTTCCTATAGCTAATATTCTTTCTATCCTGGTTTTGGAACTATTCCCAATCTTCCTTGCAGAAGAAGGAAGATTGGGAATGATTAATAATTAATTGATTAATTCAGCTATATTATTATCTCTCCTTGAATGCCTTGCATGTTTGACAACTCCACATAAATATTCAGTAATATTCAAGCCTGAAGACTCTAAAGGCCATTCTGAAACAGGGCATTGGTTCTTACCCAAGCTGCAGTTGTGGCTGTGTTTCTAGTACAGTGAGCCGTGATGCCCCTCGGTACTGGGTCAGATTGAGATTCATATGCCCTAACTATGCAGCTTCTTAACCATCTGCCAATGGTCAAGGCCAAGACCTTCCTGCCCATAGAGGTTGGTTGGAATGAAATGAAAAGTGTTTCAGACTTTCTAAAGGTGGAAGTACACTTAATGTACCCCTTTAGAGCCCTTCACACATCTAATGTATGGGACGTTCTCTCCAATGGATGGGCTGGGGACAGACAGAAGTTAGGGAGAACAACTTCCTGAGCCTGGTAAAACCAGGAACAAACCTTGGGCACAAATAACGGTTCTAGCCTTTGTACCACCCTATCGCTGTGAAAGGTGCAGAGATCTTCCCTGACCGAGAGCCCGCAGCTCTGAAATCCTCCTGGTGGAGGTGATAGCAACCAGGAAAGCCATCTTTAAGATGAGAAACTGCAAGGAGACACTGTGGAGGGGCTCAAAGGGTGGATCGGTAAGAGCATTAACCACTTTTGACAAATCCCAAGTAATGTACCAGTGTACTACCAGTGGCCTCAGGTTCATCACCCCTTTCAAAAACTGTCATACTGTGGGGTGTTGAGATAAAAGTTGTCCCTCCTCCAAGGTCAACACAGTTGCTAATGCTGCTACCTGTCTTCTGATGGTATTTGGGGCCAGACCCCTATCTAGTCTGTCCTGGAGGAAGTCCAGGACTTGAGGCACCAACAAACGAGTGGGATTAATGTCTTTGGAATTTCCAAACACCAGGCACAAAAAGTTCACCAGGTGGCATTAAATATGTGGTCCTAGAGGTCTGGATGTGTCAATGACCCTGGAGGAGAAGTTGTCCTCCCCCAGAATGCCCCGCTCAAGTGCCAGGCAGTCAACTGGAGCCACTGTGGGTCCTTATGTTCCAGCGACCCCTGACTGGAGGGATCCGCCAGCATCTGTCCACCGATAAGGCCGGCAGGTCGGCGAACCACGGTCTCCATGGCCAGTGCAGAGCAAGAAGAATGACTTCTGCCCTAGTGGTTATAATCTTGCAAATGACTCAGGGAAGAAGGGGAAGGAGTGGGAATGCATAGAAGAGCCCACTTGGCCAGGGGCACCAAAGAGCATCCACCCCCTCTGCCCCTTGCATGACAAACGTCATAAAATGGAAAAAGGATCTGCGCATGCGCGACATGGCGGTCGCGCTCTGAGAGCCGGAGAAGCCCCGGGGGTGGTTTTTACCCCAGGAAGATGCCGCCAGCCCTCATTTACCATCGCGGAGGGCTGGTTTGACAAACCGATCCTCCCGTCATCGCGCTGAGCCACCCGGAGTTGAAGGGCGAGCCGTTTGGGCGATGGGAGAGCAGAGAAGATCGGCTCGGCCTGTTTGCGGCCCAGAGCGTCCCGGCGCGGCCGGAAGAAGAGAGGCAGGCCGCAAGCCGGGATGCGGATTACACCACGGGCGGCGAGAAAGGCTCGTCTGCGGCCCAGAGTGTCCCGGCGCGGCCGGAAGGTGAGAGGCAGGTCGCAAACCCGGGACGCGGATTACACCACGGGCGGTGAGAGGGGCCCAGGGGCCCAGGCCAGGAGAGTTACCATCGGGCCGCACGACTAGTGGCAGGTCGTGCGGTCATACCCTGGTCCTGGGCCCGAAATACCCATCACCCACTGGCAAGGACTGCTCCTGAGAGAGGAAGGGTGGAAGAAAGTAGAAGATGGATGAGACAAGGTGTGGAGGTATGGAACGATGGAAACGTTGGAGGAGTTGGAGGAAGCAGAAGGGATGGAGGAGGAGAAGGTGAAAGAGAGAGATGGAGAGGGAGAGAGATGGAAGGAGATGGAAGGAGATGGAATGACGGAGTGAGAGAGAGAGAGACGGATGTAGAGAGATTTAAGGAGAGATGGATGGAGAGAGATGGATGGAGAGAGATGGATGGAGATGGACGGAGATGGCGAGGAGCTGGAGGCGATGGAAAAGGATGACGTTGAGATGGAAAAGAGCTGGTGATGGAGGACGGAGTTGGCGAAGGTTGAAGGAGAAGGAGAAGGTCGGAGATGGAGTATGGATTGGCTGAAAGTGGTATGTTTGGCTTGAGCAGCCCGGCGTGAAACACCTGCAGCCGGTTGGGGAAAGATGGATTTGGCCGAGAACGATCCAGGAAGATCGCAAAGAACATCTTGGAGTGAGTGCACGGGACTGGAGGAGGCTGGCTGATAATATCTGGGCCATTAGAGGGCTGTATTTTACATCAGGCCACATGATGGACTAATTAGCCATGCGGCACTAAATACGAACTAAGCCCCTTTTGGTTGGAAGGACAGATGGATGGGGCCTGTAATGGGACTGGATTCGATCTCCCCATCCATAAGACTCTGGATTCTGACTTTACCCCCCATCCTGAAGAACATTCTGCACTTAGCCACTTATTTGCTTTCGGACTTGTGTTTTTGCCTTCCTGGACTGGGACTACCCTGAGGTTTTTATTGTGTACTCTAGGCGCGACCTCCATGGCCTGCGGGAGTCTCCCCTCTCGCAGGCCTGGCCCTCCTGTCTAACACAGGCCCACCTCGAGGACGGATTGATTATTCCTGAGAGGTGGGCGAAGCGCAGGTTGAGGGGGTTTTTAGGGAGGTTTTTAATTCGGATTTTAGGGGGTTCCAGGGAGGAGGGGGGAGGGTATAAACAGTTAGAAAGAGAGGGCAAGGCCAGCAGGCGACGGAGGGAAGCGGAAGGATCCGTGAGGGGGGGAACACGAGTCGTTCCGACGGAGGGCATTCCCATTCAGAAGGTCGTGGGGAGAGGCAGGTCCGAGGGGAGGCAAGTTCCATCCTCCCAGTTGGGGACACGTAGCCGTTGGTTACAAACGGTCAGGTGTCACAACCCCCGCAGGCTAGGTGGTCAGGGAATACAGAGCCAGGGCCTGAGGCTGATGTTTTGCAACGCCAGGTCCATTGTCAACAAAGCCCCCCTCATCCATGACCTTGTGTCAGAGGGGGAGCCGGACCTGGCAGGAATAGCGGAGACCTGGTTGGGCCACGAGGGTGGACTCCCCCTCGTTGAAATGTGCCCACCAGGCTACCGCGCTTTTCATCAGCCCCGGGCCCTAGGTAGGGGTGGTGGGGTGGCGGTCATAGTAAAGGAAGGTCTTGAGCCGAGAGAGACCATTGTGCCACAGACCACTGGTTGTGAGTCCCTCTGCGTGAAGTGGGGCCTAGGGAGGCAGTTGGGCTTGCTGGTTGTATACCTGGCTCCCCGCTATGTAGCAGCAGCCCTGCCCGAGCTCCTGGAGGTGATCGCTACGGTGGCAGTCGAGACCCACCGCCAAAGTCATGGGGGACTTTAACCTGCCATCGGTGGGCGAATCATCCGTGGTAGCTCGGGAGTTCATGGCTTCCATGACGGCCATGGACCTGACCCAATTAATTCAAGGCCCCACCCACGAGGGTGGACATACACCGGATCTCATCTTTGTCTCTGGCCAATGGAAGAGTGATCTGGGTATAGGGGATATAGTCATCACACCCTTGTCATGGTCAGACCACTCACTTCTCCGGCTCGACTTTCCGACCGCTACTCCCCTCCGCGGGGAGGCAGAACCAGAGTCATCGATCTGGTTCTGCCCCAGGCGCCTTATGGACCCTGATGGGTTCCAGACGGCGCTTGGGCCACTTCCTGTACCCCTGACCCGCGCCCCGATGGAGGACCTCGTGGCCGCATGGAATACTGCAACCATGGGAGCCTTGGATCGGGTCGCGCCCTTGCGGCCTCTCTTGCGGCGGCGAGCCACCCTGGCTCCTTGGTTTACCGAGGAGCTGAGGGTGATGAAACGCCACAAGAGATGCCTAGAGAGAAGATGGAGGTCTACCCGTTCTGAATCTGACCAGACACAAGTAAGAGCCCATTTACGGACTTACATTGTGGCGCTGAGAGTGGCCAAACGTCATCATTGTGCCACTCTCATAGCATCCGCAGATAACCGCCCTGCCGCCCTGTTTAGGGTGACCCGCTCCCTCCTTCAACAGAGGGTGCGGGAAGCCCAACTACAGGGTAGAGCAGAGGAATTTGTGACTTTTCTGCAGGAGAAAATCACTCAGATACAGAACGAGTTAGCCCCCATTGATGGCCCAGTGGGATTGCAAGAGACAGATCTTGTTTGGGAGGAGTTTGACTCCGTTACTTCCGAGGATATGGACAGGTTACGTGGGCGACTGCGAGCCACCACATGTTTATTGGACCCGTGTCCCTCCTGGCTTGTACTGGCATCCTGGGAGGTGACACGAGGCTGGCTCCAAGAGGTTGTCAACGCTTCCTTAAGTGAGGGTTCCTTGCCTGCTTCCCTAAAAGAGGCTATGGTGAGGCCCCTCCTTAAGAAGCCCTCTTTGGATCCAGCTTTATTAACCAACTATCGTCCAGTCTCCAACCTTCCCTTCTTGGTGAAGGTTGTTGAGAGTGTGGTGGCACAACAGTTTCCCCGTCACCTGGAGGAAGTTGATTATCTAGACCCGCGCCAGTCCAGCTTTTGGCCCGGGCATAGCACCGAGACGGCATTGGTCGCGTTGGTTGATGATCTCTGGAGGGCCAGAGATGGGGGTTGTTCCTCCATCCTGGTCCTGTTAGACCTCTTGGCGGCTTTCGATACCATCGACCATGGTATCCTATTGCATCGGCTGGGGGGGTTGGGGGTGGGAGGCACCGTCTTACGGTGGTTCTCCTCCTACCTCTCTGGCCGATCGCAATTTGTGTTGACAGGAGAGCAGAGGTCGACCGCGAGACCCCTCACATGTGGGGTGCCTCAGGGGTCGGTCCTCTCGCCTCTCCTGTTCAACACATATATGAAGCCGCTGGGTGAGATCATCCGTGGTTTTGGGGTAGAGTATCACCTCTACGCTGATGATACACAGCTGTATATATCTACCCCAAACCACCCCAACGATGCCGTAGCGGTGATGTGCCAGTGCCTGGAAGCCGTGCGGATCTGGATGGGAAGTAACGGACTCGGGCTCAACCCGACCAAGACCGAGTGGCTGTGGTTTCCGACTGCCCGATTCAACCAGCTGACTCCATCGCTGGCCATAGGGGGCGAACATCTTGCCCCTGTGGATGGGGCGCGCAACTTGGGTGTCCTCCTGGATGCCCGGCTGTCCATGGAAGATCAAGTGGCAGCCGTGGCCAGGAGGGCGTTTTACCAGGTTTGCCTCGTTCGCCAGTTGCGCCCCCTATTGGATCGGGACGCCCTTCGCACAGTCACTCATGCTCTCGTGACATCCCGACTGGACTATTGTAACTCTCTCTACATGGGGCTTCCCTTGAGGTGCACCCGGAGACTTCAGATGGTCCAGAACGCAGCCGCGCGAGCAATTCTGGGAACCTCCAGGTTTACCCACATAACACCGCTCTTGCGCGAGCTGCACTGGCTGCCTGTCGTCTTCCGGGTGCGCTTCAAGGTATTAGTCATCATTTTTAAAGCGCTCCATGGCTCGGGACCTAGCTATCTGCGGGATCGGATCCTGCCTCATACATCCTCACGGTCGATTCGCTCCCACAGAGAGGGACTTCTCCGGGTGCCGTCCACTAGACTTTGTCAGCAGGCGACGCCCAGGGGAAGGGCTCTCTCTGTGGCGGGCCCAGCCCTCTGGAACGACCTTCCCCCCGACATTAGAACGACCACGGACTTCCGCTCCTTCCGTCTAAAACTAAAAACACATCTTTTCTGCTTGGCCGGCCTAGGGTAGTCTCTCTCTATGGGGTTTTAGTTGTTTTAACTGGGAATTTTAGTATGTTAATGGGGTATTTTAGCACAAGTATATGTTTAATTTGTTTTTAATGTGTTTGTATATTTATTGTTTTAGTTTTCCCTGTGCACCGCTCCGAGTCCCTATGGGGAGAGGAGCGGTCAACAAATTAAAATTATTATTATTATTATTAAAATACCTGGGGAGCTGAGAGTTATTATTATTATTATTATTATTATTATTTATTAAATTTTTATACCGCCCTTCTCCCTTCCAGGACTCAGGGCGGAGTAGAGGCACTAATAAAAATCAATGATATAAAACATAAAATACAGTTAAAAGTCTATTAAAAACCTAGCCTGACCAAAATCCTGTTAAAAACCCGTACTAAAACAATTTTAAAACTACGCCAGGTTGGCCACATGAAACAAATGGGTCTTCAAGGGCCGACGGAACTGGCACAGGTCCATGATTGTCCGTAGGTCAGGGGGCAGGTCATTCCAGAGGGCAGGAGCTGCCACAGAGAAGGCTCTCCCCCTAGGGGTCGCCAGCCGGCATTGCCTGGCCGACAGTACCCTGAGGAGGCCCTCTCTGTGGGAGCGGACTGGTCGGTGGGAGGTATTTGGTAGCAGGAGGCGGTCTTGCAGATAACCAGGTCCCTTGCCATGGAGTGCTTTGAAGGTGGTTACTAATACCTTGAAGCGCACCTGGAAAGCCACAGGCAGCCAGTGCAGCTCGCGCAGGAGAGGTGTCACGTGGGAGCATCTAGACGCTCCCAGAATCCCCCGCGCGGCCGCATTCTGAACTAACTGGAGTCTCTGGGTGCACCTCAAGGGAAGCCCCATGTAGAGAGTGTTGCAGTAGTCCAGACGGGAAATGGCGAGGGCTTGGGTGACCGTGCATAAAGCGTCACAATCCAGAAAGGGGCGCAACTGGCGTATCAGGCGAACCTGATAAAAAGCCCCCCTGGCCACGGCTGTCATATGATCTTCTAGAGACAGCCGAGAATCCAGGACACCCAAGTTGCGAGCCCTCTCTGTAGGGGCCAATGACTCGCCCCCAATAGCCAGCGATGGCACCAGCTGGCTATATTGTGACGCCGGAAGCCACAGCCACTCGGTCTTGGATGGGTTGGGTCGGAACCTGTTTCTCCCCATCCAGACTCACACGGCCTCCAGACACCGGGACATCACTTCCATGGCATCGTTGGGGTGGCCCAGGGTAGAGTTGCTTGGAGTGGCAAATAGGTGCATGACTGGTGTGCTGAAGCGCTCCATGATCTGGTGTGCTGAAGCGCTCCATGAGCCGGACCTGGCAGGAATAGCGGAGACCTGGTTGGGCCACGAGGGTGGACTCCCCCTTGTTGAAATGTGCCCACCAGGATACCGCGCTTTTCATCAGCCCCGGGCCCTAGGCAGGGGTGGTGGGGTAGCGGTTATTGTAAAGGAAGGTCTTGAGCCGAGAGAGACCATTGTGCCACAGACCACCGGTTGTGAGTCCCTCTATGTGAGGTGGGGCCTAGGGAGGCAGTTGGGCTTGCTGGTTGTATACCTGGCTCCCCGCTATGTAGCAGCAGTCCTGCCCGAGCTCCTGGAGGTGATCGCTACGGTGGCAGTTGAGACCCCCAGACTTTTAGTCATGGGGGACTTTAACCTGCCATCGGTGGGCGAATCATCCGAGGTAGCTCGGGAGTTCATGGCTTCCATGACGGCCATGGACCTGACCCAATTAATTCAAGGCCCCACCCACGAGGGTGGACATACACCGGATCTCATCTTTGTCTCTGGCCAATGGAAGAGTGATCTGGGTATAGGGGATATAGTCATCACGCCCTTGTCATGGTCAGACCACTCACTTCTCCGGCTCGACTTTCCAACCGCTACTCCCCTCCGTGGGGAGGCGGAACCTGAGTCATCAATTTGGTTCCGCCCCAGGCGCCTGATGGACCCTGATGGGTTCCAGGCAGCGCTTGGGCCACTCCCTGTACCCCTGACCCGCGCCCCGATGGAGGACCTCGTGGCCGCATGGAATACTGTGACCACGGGAGCCTTGGATCGGGTCGCGCCCTTGCGGCCTCTCTTGCGGCGGCGAGCCACCCTGGCTCCTTGGTTTACCGAGGAGCTGAGGGTGATGAAACGCTACAAGAGATGCCTAGAGAGAAGATGGAGGTCTACCCGATCTGAATCTGACCGGACACAGGTAAGAGCCCATTTACGGACTTACATTGTGGCGCTGAGAGTGGCCGAACGTCATCATTGTGCCACTCTCATAGCATCTGCAGATAACCGCCCTGCCGCCCTGTTTAGGGTGACCCGCTCCCTCCTTCAACAGAGGGTGCGGGAAGCCCCACTACAGGGTAGAGCAGAGGAATTTGTGACTTATCTGCAGGAGAAAATCCCTCAGATACAGAACGAGTTAGCCCCCATTGATGGCCCAGTGGGATTGCACGAGACAGATCTTGTTTGGGAGGAGTTTGACTCCGTTACTTCCGAGGATATGGACAGGTTACGTGGGCGACTGCGAGCCACCACATGTTTATTGGACCCGTGTCCCTCCTGGCTTGTACTGGCATCCTGGGAGGTGACCCGAGGCTGGCTCCAAGAGGTTGTCAACGCTTCCTTAAGTGAGGGTTCCTTGCCTGCTTCCCTAAAAGAGGCTATGGTGAGGCCCCTCCTTAAGAAGCCCTCTTTGGATCCAGCTTTATTAACCAACTATCGTCCAGTCTCCAACCTTCCCTTCTTGGCGAAGGTTGTTGAGAGTGTGGTGGCACAACAGTTTCCCCATCACCTGGAGGAAGTTGATTATCTAGACCCGCGCCAGTCCAGCTTTCGGCCCGGGCATAGCACCGAGACGGCATTGGTCGCGTTGGTTGATGATCTCTGGAGGGCCAGAGATGGGGGTTGTTCCTCCATCCTGGTCCTGTTAGACCTCTCGGCGGCTTTCGATACCATCGACCATGGTATCCTATTGCATCGGCTGGGGGGGTTGGGGGTGGGAGGCACCGTCTTACGGTGGTTCTCCTCCTACCTCTCTGGCCGATCGCAATTTGTGTTGACAGGAGAGCAGAGGTCGACCTCGAGACCCCTCACATGTGGGGTGCCTCAGGGGTCGGTCCTCTCGCCTCTCCTGTTCAACACATACATGAAGCCGCTGGGTGAGATCATCCGTGGTTTTGGGGTAGAGTATCACCTCTATGCTGATGATACACAGCTGTATATATCTACCCCAAACCACCCCAACGATGCCGTAGCGGTGATGTGCCAGTGCCTGGAAGCCGTGCGGATCTGGATGGGAAGAAACGGACTCAGGCTCAACCCGACCAAGACCGAGTGGCTGTGGTTTCCGGCTGCCCGATTCAACCAGCGGACTCCATCGCTGGCCATAGGGGGCGAACATCTTGCCCCTGTGGATGGGATGCGCAACTTGGGTGTCCTCCTGGATGCCCGGCTGTCCATGGAAGATCAAGTGACAGCCGTGGCCAGGAGGGCATTTTACCAGGTTCGCCTGGTTCGCCAGTTGCGCCCCCTATTGGATCGGGATGCCCTTCGCACAGTCACTCATGCTCTCGTGACATCCCGACTGGACTATTGTAACTCTCTCTACATGGGGCTCCCCTTGAGGTGCACCCGGAGACTTCAGCTGGTCCAGAATGCAGCCGCGCGAGCAATTATGGGAACCTCAAGGTTTACCCACGTAACACCGCTCTTGCGCGAGCTACACTGGCTGCCTGTCGTCTTCCGGGTGCGCTTCAAGGTGCTAGTCATCATCTTTAAAGCGCTCCATGGCTCGGGACCTAGCTATCTGCGGGATCGGATCCTGCCTCATACATCCTCACGGCCGATTCGCTCCCACAGAGAGGGACTTCTCCGGGTGCCGTCCACTAGACTTTGTCAGCGGGCGACGCCCAGGGGAAAGGCTCTCTCTGTGGCGGGCCCAGCCCTCTGGAACGACCTTCCCCCCGACATTAGAACAACTACGGACCTCCGCTCCTTCCGTCTAAAATTAAAAACACACCTTTTCTGCTTGGCCGGCCTAGGGTAGTCTCTCTATCTATGGTTTTTTTTAGTAAATTTAATTGGGAATTTTAGTGAACGTCAATTGGGAATTTTAGCACAGGAATAATGTTTAATTTGTCTTTTAATTATGTATGTATATTTGTATATGTATATTTATTGTCTTTTATCTTCCCTGTACACCGCTCCGAGTCCCCTGGGGGAGAGGGAGCGGTCTACAAATTAAAGTTTATTATTATTATTATTATCTCCCAGAAGAAACAGGGATGCAGGTGCCATTCAGTATGGTCCACCCTAGTCCAGCTGAGCCAGTCTGCCTGAACATTTGCCACACCTGAGATGTGCTCCGCTGTAATTGAGAGGAGGTGCCTCTCTGCCCAGAAGCCCAGCCTTTTGGCTTCCAGCATGAGATACTTGGATCTGGTCCCTCCCTGATGGTTTACGTGGGCTTTGGTGGCCATGTTGTCCGTCAGAATCAGGACATGCTGGCCGACTATAGTGTGCCTGAAATTTTGCAGGGCCAGGTGGATTGCTCTGAATTCTAGCCAATAGATGCTGTGAGTTCTATCCACCTGGTCCCACTGGCCCTGGGCTATGTACAACTGCAGATGGGCTGCCCAGCCTAATAGGCTGGCATCGGTAGTAATAGTCTTGTTGACACTTTGAAATGTCATCCCTGGGAGATGGCTGGGGATCTCCACCAACAGAGGGAGCACCAAATTGCCAAGGGGATGGTGACCTTATCCAGGGATGTGCTAGTGCGTTTCTTCTGAAATGGTAAAAGAAACCATTGGAGGTCTCTGGTGTGGAGCTGTGCCCAAGGCACGATGGCAATAGCTGACACCATCTTATCTAACAATTGAGATAATTTGGCTAAGGACACCCTGCATTCTCTCTCTACCTGTGCAACCAGCTGTCGGAGACTGATCTGCCTGTCTTGGGAAAGGTACACCTGGCAAGTCATCGTCTCTATCCATGTCCCCAAATGAAGAATTCTATTGGTGGGCTCCAGATGGTTTTTAGCCCCATTAATGAAGAAGCCTTGGGATTGAAGAACCTGCACCATGGTGTCCAAGTTCTCCCTGGTCTTGGTCAGAGAGACTGATTGTATCAAAATGTCATCAAGGTAGCATTGTACCTGCACAGATAGGGCCTAAGTTATTTACCTAGTCTTCAGTCTGTATCATAAATTGTTTTAATTGGGTTTTAAATGGATTATGTTTTAACTTTTTAAATTTTAGCACAGGGATAACTTATTCTACTGGGATTTGAACCGGTCGAAATCTAAATCTTAAAAATCTAAATCTTAAAAATCTAACACCCACCTCACATGCTTTTGGTGCCTCTTCGGACCACCCCCTCATATGCAGCTCACAAAACTCCTCAGCCTCCGGCCTCCCCTCCTGAGTTAAGGGTTTCATCCTGCTTCCTGTCTTTTGATTTAGGAGGGGGTCATCAAAGTGTTTCCTCAGGGCTGTCACAAACGCCTGGTAATTCCTCAGCAGAGGGGAATCATTACACAAAGCCACCATCCAGGCAGACGCTTTGCTTTCTAAAGCCATAGTAACACTTCTCACTTTGGCCACTTCCAATGGAAAATCCTCACCATACTCTTGCATGTAATTCGAAACTTGCACTAAAACCCCCCCAGTTCTTTGGGATCTCCTTTGTACTTCACTCCAAGAGGAGGGATATTTGGCATTCAGTGCCTTTGGGGTTTTTCCTCCCTTCTTGGAAGGGCTTGAACTGCTGTGGCAGCTGGGGGCCCTCCCTCTTGCCCAGCTCCAGTAGCTGTTCCCTGGGATATTTCAGGCCTAGCTAGGTCTTCTGCTCCCCCCCTCCGCCTGCTCAGCTAATCCACTCTCCCTTTCAGCAAGACTTATAGTACATATCATTGTTCCCAAGCCTCCTGGAGAAGGTGTAAAGCATGGGTCATCATGAGATCTTCTCTTTCAGCTGCCTGCCAGTCATCCTCTGGTAGTCGGCTGGTTGTGACCCCTGCCATCGTCTTCTCCTGCTTGTTGCAGGGGCTAGACATTTCAGTGCTCCCTCTATGGAAGCTTTTAACTGCAGGATGGGTGCAAAATTGCTTAATGTCAAGTATGCCTCCTTCAATATCCAAGAAAGAAAAACCTCAACTCCGTTTGAATAGAGCTAAAGTACTTTTACTAGCTATGAATTGAAAGCAGTGAAAAGCAAAATCTGAGCCAAAACGGCACAAACATGTACATATCAAATGATTACCCAGCCTCCTCCCTCCAGTTATCCCACCCCATTGTCCAATCTGCAACTCCCTACGGTATCATGTGGGGTGCATCTTCCAAAGGCCTCATCAGGTTGGTATGCGAGACGGTTGGTCTTGATCAAGTCTACACATCGGCCATCAGCATGTGCAGATGATGTTGAGAACAAAACTCCCTTCGGTATAACTCCTCCAGTACCATACAATTTCTTTCCTAAATACCATACCCCCACCCTCCCCATTTCTATGACAGTCAATAGCAAGCAAGCGAAGCAGAGGCTGACACGTTTATCTTTGTTTTCAATAAGTAAGGGAACTAAGGATTCTCCAGACAACAACAACACCCCCTTTGTAGTTGCCAGACACCACTTGTGCCGCATATTGGCTTGCCACTGATGCAGCCAATGCAAGCGGCATGAAGCAACCGATGATGCCAAGGCCCAGGACACAAATCTTGTGATGCTGAGGATGCGGCCGATGAAAATTGGATCGCTGCGATGATCTTGTTCAGATCCTGGTGAGCTCTTGAGCAGGTTGCAGAATCCTCTCCTGTAGCTGTTGCAGCAAGAAGAGACTGGACCGAGTGAAGAATGCCACCCAGAATGGCTACTGTTCCTCCATTAGGAGTAAAATTTGGGGGTGAAGCTAAGGAATTAGGAATTTTCCTTCTGCATATCAGCAATTATATGAGGCAAGCTGCAACTGATTTACCAAGTGAGGAAGCTAAGATTAGAGTTGTTTGTCTGGCTCTGGAAAACAAAGCAGCAGATTGGGCCGTGTCACTACACAACGATAACTCCCCTCTGATGAGAAATTTCGACAGATTTATGTTCGCCCTCAGAAGGCGATTTTGGATTCTGGGTGTTCACGCTGCCTTATAAGCCAAGACCTAGTACAAACACTAGTAATTCGCCTTAAGACTTTGAAAGTTCCTATCGCATTTTGTCAAATGGATGGTTCAGTCGCGGGAGGTGGGCCAGCACAATTTGTTACAGAACCTATTGAAGTGACGATTGGCGATCACCATAAAGAAATCCTTCATTTCATTGTTGCCCCAATTGCAGATAACCCAATTATTTTGGGATTAACATGGCTAAGAAAGTGGAACCCTATCATAGATTGGAAAGAAGGGTGGATACGTCTTCCCCTAGTTTCCCCACCACCACCTACAACTATGGACCCCACCCCAACACCCATTAACCACAAAACCAGTGAAAACATGACAACGGACCAAGTAGCCACCGTTTTAGAACACATACCAGGGGAGGAAAAGATACCTAGCGAATATTGGGATTTAAAAGAAGTTTTTAGCGAGAAATCTTCTGATAAACTCCCACCCCATCGCTCTACAGACTGTACCATTGATTTCCTCCCTGGAGTACAACTACCTAAACCACGCATTTACTCCATGACACCAGGAGAAATGGTTTATTGACAAAAACTTAGCCAGGGGGTTTATTGAACCTGCTAGACCTCGGGTGGCGGCCGCTGTTATGTTCTGCGAGAAGAAAGACGGCCAACTCTGCCTTGTGGTAGACTACAGGAATCTAAACACGATCTCCACTGAAAATGTCTACCCCCTCCCCCTCATGAAGGACATGCTGGCCAATCTGGCGAAAGGAAATTTTTTTACAAAACTGGATCTCAGGGAAGCTTACTATAGAATTAGGATTAAAGAAGGTGATGAATGGAAAACAGCTTTTAATTGCCCTTTAGTTTGTTTCCAGTTTAAAGTTCTACCGTTTGGTCTACAAGGTGCACCAGCGGTTTTCATGCAACTGATAAAGTCTTACATCAGCACCTGTACAAAGGCGTTATCGTATATCTGGATGATATCCTTATTTACACGGAAACACGTGAAGAACATATAAAGCTTGTCCGCTCTGTTTTACGCAAACTGAGGTCGGCAGAACTGTATGCTAAACTTTCAAAATGTGAATTTCATCAAAGCAAGATCGATTATCTCGGATACCGCATTTCGTCAGAAGGTATTGAGATGGATCCTGCTAAAGTGAAGGCTGTAACCGAGTGGGCCCCTCCTCGCACCCGTAAACAATTGCAAAGTTTCTTGGGATTTGCTAACTTTTACCGCCAATTTATCCCCTCTTTTGCCAGTATTGCTCTACCAATTACGAACTTACTTAAAACAAAGGGTGATGATAAACCACAACCTAATAAACCCCTGCACTGGTCTATGGAATGCCAAGCAGCCTTCGAAAAACTTAAACGCTTATTTGCAGCAGAACCGATTTTGAAACACCCAGACATAAATGCCCCTTTTGTTGTACAACCTGACGCCAGCGATGTGGCTGTGGGTGCAGTGCTGCTCCAATACAACCCCAACAGGGAATTACAACCTTGTGCTTATACCTCTCGTAAACTCTCAGATACAGAAAGAAGATGGGCTATTTGGGAAAAAGAGGCTTTTGCAGTGCGGTGGGCCCTCATGACTTGGCGACATTTCTTGGAAGGAGCACCCCACCCGTTCGAGGTATGGACTGATCATAAGAATTTGGAATCTCTCCGAACTCCTCGCAAACTTTCTCCTAAACAAGTACGGTGGTCTCAATATTTCAGTCATTTTAATTTTTCCATGAAATATATTCCTGGAGGAGAAAACTTTATGGCAGATGCATTATCACGCCTCCCTCAATACAATTCCTCTAAACTTACAGTAATCCAGCCTGTCATCCCAGAATGTGACTTAGCTGCTCCAGTGACCACTCGTAGCCATTCTACTCTACACACCGAAACCCCTCCCGAATTAATCTCTACAATTAAAGACGAACTTCAGACTGACGACTGGTTTGCTGCACATTGTGGAGACTGTACTTTGCGGGATGACTTGCCCTGGATGGGTTCTAAACTTTACATCCTGGCTAAACTCCGTACCTTAGTACTCCAGAGGGCGCACAATTCTCGACTCGCCGGTCATTTTGGTTTTGTAAAGACCCTACACTTACTTAAGCGTCAATTCTGGTGGCCTTGTATGAAAAAAGATGTGGAGTCTTACATTGCTAGTTGCCCAGTTTGTGCTGCTTGTAACCCCCCCCCCCGGGCAAACCTCAAGGTCTCCTCCAGTCTGTGGCGCACCCGGAGTCTCCTTGGAAGGAGATATCTATGGATTTCATTGTGGACCTCCCTAGTAGCCGTGGTTTCACTGTCATATGGGTGATAACTGATCTGTTTTCAAAACAGGTTCATTTTGTCCCATGTTCTGGAATCCCATCGGCCAAGGCGCTAGCAAAACTTTTCCTGAATCACATTTATCGCCTACACGGAGTTCCTCGACGTATTATTTCTGATAGAGGAGTACAGTTCACTTCTCGGTTTTGGAAGGAATTCTTTTTTTTTTTAATTGAAAAAGTTTTACAAAAACAAATTTTCCCCTCCCCATACATATAATATAAATCAAATACAAGTGCTATATCCCCCCTCTTCCCAACCCTCATAATATGAATTTCTCACAAAATAGCATTATCCAATTATCCCCATCTTCTAAACTAATTATGCAAATATATTTCCCTCCCCTAACCACCCTAGCAATCCCCCACCTCCCATTCCAACCCACCCCCGACTTCCACTATACACCACTCTGATAATTCCAAACAACCCAGATATTATCTTCTCTGTTCACATTACACCCCTTACATATCTCCTTACCAATCTACTCGTTCTTACCTAAAATACCTAATAACTACATATTTTTTTAAACCTTATTACAAACCCATCATAAACACCCACACCTTCAACATTTTGGTTAAACATTAGGATACATACATGATAAATTCTTAGGGTCTAAATACCATCTGTAAAACATTTTATAAAAATTCTCTCTTCCCACAGTTTAGTTGAACATTAAGATACATACAAGATAATTTCTTAGGCTCTAAATACCATCTATAAACCATTTTATGAAAATTCTCCCCAGATCTCCAACAAAACATTAATCATATCAACTTCCATCCATTATCCATCAATCCAACTCTTAATTACCAATCTACTCATTCGTATCTAAAAACTATATAATATAATATAATATTTTCTAAGCCTTATTGCAGACCCATCGTAAACACCCATACCTCCTAGATTCTCCCTTCCAGCATTTTAATTAACCATTAGGTTACATACATGATGATAATTTCTTAGGATCTAAATACCATCTATAAAACATATTATAAAGATTCTCCCATAAATTCTATATCTATGCAAATTTAACATTTAACTTTCAAAATTCAACCCATGTTTTTCCCCAGATCTCCAACATGACGTTAATCCTTTCAGCATCATTGTTCATAAATCCGCTCTTCGGTTATGTTTCCATCTCTTCCGTAGCTGTTTATAATATAACCAGTTTAAAATAACTCCTTCTTCCAACAGTTGTTCCAAAATTTTCAGTTACCAGCTGCCCCCATCAGTAAAAAGGACATCTTTATATAAACAATCCCCGAATGACTTTTCGTCTGGATTATTAAGTTCCAAAAACGTGATAGGGTAACAATAAGATCAACTGCAGATGCTCTAATTCTGTATTCCTTTTGCCTTATAGCTATACCATTTAAGGAATTTGGGTCCCAAATTGTATTCAACAAGACTTCTAAAGTTAAAATAAATGACATTGGAGATAATATACAACCTTGTCTTGTGTCTTCTTATATATCAAAACGCCTAAACAAATTTCCATTAATAACATATTATGCATTTTGTTGTTAATATTTTGCTTCTATCAGCTGTCAAAACCAAATCCCATATCCATTTTTTCCAAAGTCTTCATTAGAAAGTTCCAGTTCATTCGCTCGGAGGCCTTTTCCACATCCAAGAAAACCAGCATTGCAGAGATCTGCATATTTTTATCTAGATAGTCAGTTAAAACTATGAGTTGCCTTGCATTCTCCTTCATATATCCACCTTCAATAAATCCTACTTAATCATGATGAATTACCTCTTAAATAACTGGCATCAATCTGTTGGCATACTTAACGGAAAATTTTTTTTTTAGTCTGTAGCCAAGAGATGTTAATCTATAATCCTCTAAGTTCTTAGGACCGCCTCCTTGCTGTATTCTTTCTCCACAAAAATAATCTTCAATCCTACTCCTCCCTTGGCTTCTATTTGCTTCTTCCTTTTATCCTTTTATCTTTCTTAACTCGCTGGGATTGAGACCTCCTCTGCTTCTGCGCTTTCTGAATTCGTCTGGTGATAGACCTGGTTTCACGTTGCTCATCTAATTTAAACATTGGTATTTCAATAGTTCCCTCTATAGCAGTCTTCGACGATTCCTCCAAAGTAGAACTTAAAAGAGATCCAGGGGTTGGGGGTGGGAGGCACCGTTTTGCGGTGGTTCTCCTCCTACCTCTCTGGCCGATCGCAATTTGTGTTGGCAGGGGGGCAGAGGTCGACCGCGAGACCCCTCACATGTGGGGTGCCTCAGGGGTCGGTCCTCTCACCCCTCCTGTTCAACACATATATGAAGCTGCTGGGTCAAATCATCTGTGGTTTTGGGGTAGAGTACCATCTATACGCTGATGACACCCAGCTGTATATATCTACCCCAGACCACCCCAACGATGCCGTAGCGGTGATGTGCCAGTGCCTGGAAGCCGTGCGGATCTGGATGGGAAGTAACGGACTCAAGCTAAACCCGACCAAGACCGAGTGGCTGTGGTTTCCGGCGGCCCGGTTCAACCAGCTTACTCCATCGCTGGCCATAGGGGGCGAACATCTTGCCCCTGTGGATGGGGCGTGCAATTTGGGTGTCCTCCTGGATACCTGGCTGTCAATGGAAGATCAGGTGACAGCCGTGGCCAGGAGGGCGTTTTACCAGGTTCGCCTGGTACGCCAATTGCGCCCCCTATTGGATCGGGACGCCCTTCGCACAGTCACTCATGCCCTCGTGACGTCCCGACTGGACTATTGCAACTCTCTCTACATGGGGCTTCCCTTGAGGTGCACCCGGAGACTTCAGCTAGTCCAGAATGCAGCCGCGCGAGCAATTATGGGTACCACAAGGTACACCCATGTAACACCGCTCTTGCGCGAGCTGCACTGGCTGCCTGTCGTCTTCCGGGTGCGCTTCAAGGTATTAATTATCATCTTTAAAACGCTCCATGGCTCGGGACCTAGCTACTTGCGGGATCGGATCCTGCCTCATACATCCTCACGACCGATTCGCTCCCACAGAGAGGGACTTCTCCGGGTGCCGTCCACTAGACTTTGTCAGCGGGCGACCCCCAGGGGAAGGGCTCTCTCTGTGGCGGGCCCAGCCCTCTGGAACGACCTCCCCCCCGATATTAGGACCACCACGGACCTCTTCTCTTCGTTGCCATCTTCCCCGATTTTCACAAAATTATATATTAGCTGTCTCTCTTACTTGCTGTCTCCTTTCACTTTCCGCCAGGGTAGGATACTTTATAACAAGCTGGAGTACACAGGCCAGTTAACTTTCATTTCCTTTTCACTGAAGCTTAAGCTGTCAGCCAGGTTTAAATACAAACTAGAATACACAAAGCAGTTAACTTTCATTTCCTTTCAACTTTCGGCTGAGGATTAACGCCATCTTAAGTCCTTTGTTCTAAGTCCTTTGTTCCAAATCCGTACCGTTCAAATTTAATGCTGCTGTTATTTAGAAAATTCATATTTGCGGTTAGGACGATTAAAGCAGAATATTTTCCTGGCTTGCTTGGAGTGTAAATTAAAAGTTGAGAACTACGCCTTGCTTCGCTATTTGCGAAGTTTCCCAGCCGTCTGGAGCATGTAGCCGCCCGAAAAGGGAGTCCCACCTTGCTCGCACCCCAGAGAAAAAGAAGCCCTCTGGGACACCCCACAAGGGACTCTACCCAAAGGTGCCAGCTCTCTCACAAGCTCCTTAGGAGCTTGGAGTTTTCCGAGGCGTTTTGTTGGTTTGAAAACGCCTCTACAGACGACTGGGTTGGCAGGCTCGGAAAAACCTGCCGGCGGTGTCCGCAGCTCAACCGGAAGTCGGTTTTGGAAGGAATTCTTGAAAATGATTGGCTCCTCCCAAGGATTAAGCTCCTCCCACCACCCGCAGACAAACAGAGCTTGTGAGAGGGCTAATTCCGTTTTGGAACAATATTTGCGATGTTTCATTAATTATTAACAAGACGATTGGGCCGACCTCTTAACCCATGCTGAGGTGGCTTATAACAATTCCGTTCATAGCAGCACCGGTATGACTCCCTTCAAATTGATCTATGGTCAAGACTTTGTGCCTATTCCCGAGTTGCCTCACGAGTCTCCTACCGTTCCCTCTCTTGGATTGGAGTACGAAGATGTCCTCATTTTGGCCGGTGGCGCGAAAGACCCTGGATGATGCTCACCAATCTAATAAATTGTATGCTGACAAGAAACGAGTTGTCCCTCCAGATTATAAAGTTGGTGACCGTGTTTACCTCTCTACTAGATTCTAGGAGAGCCCCCAAAAATGTAGGAAACTGGGCGCGAAATATATTGGACCTTTCCCCATTGTTAAGATCATCAGCTCCGTGTCGGTCAAACTGGATTTACCAAAAACTTATCGTCGCCTTTACCCGATTTTCCATGTCAATCTGTTGAAGCCTGAACACACATCTTACCTTCGACCACTACAATCTACACCCCCGCCGCCGCTATTCGTTTCTGGTGAACCCCAATACGAAGTAAAAGACATTTCGGATTCTAGAGTGTGGAGAAATAAGGTTCAATACCTTGTCTCGTGGAAGGATTTCCCTCCTTCCCATACCAAGTGGGTGGATAAACGCCACGTTCGAGCCCCTAAACTGCTTAAGAAATTTTATGCTAAATATCCTAACAAGCCTTAACCACTATTATATTTTTTTTGTGTGTGTATTTTCTGTTTGTCTCTGTCCCTCTTGGTGGTTTTTCTGTGTTTCTGTTTTATTCTAGGACTAACGTCTCACTTCTGGAGGACTGCCAGATGTCAGCCTCTGATTTTGTTTTGCTTTTGCCTGCAAAGGCTGACATGTTGAAAAGGGGGGAGGGCTGGGGGTTGCTAAGCTACTAAGGGGGCAGGAGATAGAGGCGGTTACACTTGTTATCACATTCAGCTAACGAACTGCATTCCATTCTGATGATGACCCTGAGAAGGAGCTGCACCTGATGTCGTGGCTGACTTTGCATTGGACAATATGCTGGGGTCAAAGGGGGGAGGTTGGATTATGCTTTGTTACGTATGTTGCACGCCTAAATGTTTCATTCCTTGCTTGACTTTGACTGGAGTCTCATCATTATCAGTAAAAGTAGCTTTGAACTTTCTAAATGAAGTCAAGTGTGTTCTTTCTTTTTTTTTTTTATTGAAAAAGTTTTATTCACACAAATTTTCCCCCTTTTTACCCCCCCCCGACATGTAATATAAATCACATACAAATACTATACCCCCCCTCACCCCATCTTAAAATAAGTTTCTCATTCAGATATTATACCCCCTCGCCTCCCAGCAGACACAATATAAGTTTCTCTTAGTATATTAATATCCCATTAACACCATCTTCTAAGTTAATTAAAGAGAAGATCGCGGCCTAAAGAGGGGAGGGTCTCTCCTTACTCGCTCCTCAGAGGAAAACTAACCCTCTGAGGGCTTCGCAAGGGGACTCTTCCCTGGCAGCAAAAACTCTCCCACAAGCTCATAATAGAGCTTGGGGTTTCCGAGGCATTTGATGTTATAAAAAACGCCTCTACAGACGAGTGGGATGGCAGGCTTGAAAAAAGCCTACCGACAGCAACTGCAACCGGAAGTCCACCCCCAAGTGTGTTCTTTCTTGATGATTGATGGAAACAGTCATGACAGCATCGATAGTAGGCAATTGCAGTGGGTGGCCAAGCTCATCAGTCATATTGTAGAAACACTTGTCCATGGAGGAAGGCATCAGGCCCGATGTCGCCGTTGACCACAGACACTGCACCACATCTACAAAGAGCTTAGGCACTGGGATGGCCTCTGCCTCTATTGCTTGCTTGGTGAACAGAGACTTTGTCGACAAGGCTGTGGAAGTTGGTGCAAGGCCTTGGGTTCCAAAATCAGCTGAGACTTTCACTTTACTCAACAGTGATTTGAAGAGGGAAATTTAGAAGAGTGTGGAAAATGCAGGTTTTTCTGTGCCCTCATCCTCTGATAGATCCGCATCCCTGATCTCGCCTTCCTTGGAAACTGGAGATTGGCTATGGAGAGAATGACCTGGCGACTGGTCCTCTACTATGGCTGGAGCAGCCGGAACCGCTTCAGCCAATGGGAGAACCACAGGGTCCACATAGGGCTGCCTGTCATTGTGCTGTTGCAGACCAGCCACTATGCCCTGCGAAATGGCATTTGCAATAATGTCCTGAAAATTTGGCATGGGCATGGTAGTCATCTGTATTTTAGGCCATAGGCCCACTGTGGTAGGCATAAATGAAGCCTCCACATTCCTGTCATGGCCTCCTGTGACACTGGAACTATGTAAGTCTGGAACTGACCCCCAGATGCCAGAGGTAGAGATAGGAATCAAAGGACTGAACGGTCCAGGCTCATCCTCTATCCTCACTGGGGACAAGGGAAAAGAATGACTGCTCACAGGCTGGTTACGCTCACTTTGTGCCAAAGACAAATGGGAACTTTAAGTCACTGTCTTCACACACAATCTGTCCAAAATGGATGATTTAGTGCTCTTCCTCAATTTGAAGGGCCTGCTGGCTGACTTGCTGGAAACCTTGTGCCCCCTAATCTCCTTCCCGCCCTGGGATGATGAAGGCAAGGCTGGGGGGGGGGGTGTCTCGGGCCATTGGCTGCAAAGGGCTCTATCGGAATCACCTGCAGCCACAGAGCTGTTTGTATCCATCATTTTGCAGTCGATGCCTTGAATAGAAAATGGCAGTTCGCGTCTTTTCTGAGTGCAGCTAAGAGAGCTCACAGGCTGTTGCCGCTTACACTCTTCTGCACTATTAATGGCCTCCTGACTGCCTCTCACTGTTCTCCGTAGTTCCATGATCAGAACTTCATGCCCGATCACGGGGAAGGCGCTGCACTATCAACCTTCAATGGCACAGCTCTCTTAGGTCACAAGGGATCAAAGGCGCCGACATTCGCCACTGGCTGCTCTCACCTGCAGCCCTCAAAGCGATCTTGTTCTCTAGCCTTTTGATCGCTTTCACTTGTAAATGCTGAGAAACTAGGCCTAAGTGGTAGATCCCAAGGATCAAAGGCTGTGGCTCTAGCGGCAAGTCTTCAATCTCCGCTGATGGCGTCAAGGCAGGCTCAAGGCTGAGGCAATTTTGAATAGTGGAGATCTGTAGCCAAGCTGAGACCCCAACAGTTCTATATTGCTCCCAGACTACAGACAAAGAGTGTTGAGCTCTTCCACTGCCTGTCCAGATGTTTGAGGACAGGGTACCTGCAGCCTGAGGTGAGCTACTGGTTGGGAGGCCCTTCAGCCCAATGCGGCTCTAACTCAGCGGCGGGGCCAATTAGCTCAAGAAATTGTCAAGCAGAGGGACAAAACAGGTACTCACACCAACAATCATCTTGAGAACGCCAAATTAATCTAAAATCCAATGAACCACTAATCATGTTAGGAGCAGCTAGATGACATGTCCTGTCCTTTCGGAGTGGACTGAGTCGAAAGCTTTGTATGCCTGGCAACAGAGGTGTGTTTTTAAAAAAAATTTTTTTTTATTATGTTTCAAACACAAACAGTAATACACACATACATTTAATCAAGACTGAGTTTAATACCTCCTCCAATTTTAATCTAGTTTATTCTAAGATGATAAATCTTATACACGTCCTATAGTTGTCTTATAAATCCATAGTTCTCAGTATTTTCCTTACATTTATAATAAGATCAAAGTTTATGTAAAGGAAAAGTTAAAGAGCAATAATTGCAATAACTATAAACCGAATCTTAACCGCTACTCCCATTAAAATCTGATATTCTGTTTCCCAGCCATATATACCAGGAATCCCAACTTTTATTAAAAAGCGATTCACTTTTCCCTTTAAGAATATATGTCATCCTGTCCACTTCTGCACATCGTAGTATCTTATCCAGGACTTGTTGGTCCATCGGGATTTCCTTTGCTTTCCAATGTTGCACGTATGTCATACGTGTCGCTGTTGTGATGTGTATTAATAAGTACCAAGCCTCTTTAGGTACTTCTCTTGGCTTTATCCCCAGGAGAAATATAACTGGGTCCAATTGAAAATCAAATCCTGTAATTTCTAGCAACCAATTTTTTAAAGTAGTCCAAAATCGTTTAACCTTCGGGCAGGTCCACCACTGGTAGAAGAAGGTGCCCCTGGCAGAGTCACACTTCCAACATTTGTCAGATGTAGTAGGAAACATTTTGGATATCCTTGCTGGGGCCAGGTACCATCTGTAAACCATTTTATAAATATTTTCTTTAAATGCCGTCGCTAGTGTAAGTTTGGTATTTTTGGTCCAAATTTGTTCCCATTCCATTGGTTCTATCATTCGGCCAATATTCTTTCCTCAAGCAGTCATAGTGTCTTTTACAACAGGGATCCCCAACCTTTTTTGCACCAGGGACCGGTTTCATTTTAAAGAAAATTCTGCGGACCGGCCGGTGTAGAGGGGGAGCGGGGGGGAGGGGGAAAAGGCGGCGCATGCGCACGTGGGGGGGAGTCGGCTCACTCGCCCCTCTAGGGCCCCCAATGGCATGAGCGGCCGCACCTGTGCTCTCCTGCCCCCGGTGCACGCTCTGCCCAGGGGGCTGCCCCGTCCTCCCTCCTCTCCGGCCCTGCAGCCCGGTTCCTATCAAGCCACGGACCAGCACCGGTCCACGGACTGGGGGTTGGGGACCCCTGTTTTACAAGGTCCCCTTCCATTTTGTGAAACAAAAGAAGATTGTAGACTTTAGAAATAAAGTTAGTATCATCGCCCCAAACAATCTTTATCTAGTTCCTGTGGTAATATGTCTATCCCAAATTCCTGCTTATCCTTATTGAATCTTGAGCTCATCTGTAAATATAACCACCACTCTAATTCAATTCCCTCAGTGCATAGCTCCTCCCTAGACTTTAGGTTCCCCCGTACATCTAAAAGATCTTTGTATCTCAGATTCCTATTTGGGTTATGAAACGTCGAATACGTTACCGCTTCTAAGGGGGCGAACCAGCAAGGGATCTTCCTTCTGCCAGGATTTTATCAATATGTCTCTAATACAATGATTAGAAAACATTTTGTATTGACTGTCCTTCTTTGGCCATAAGTAGGTATGCCAGCCTTGGGCTAAACTATACCTTTCAATGGTTAATTTAATTTAATTTAATTTATTAAATTTCTATACCGCCCTTCTCCCTTCCGGGACTCAGGGCGGTGTACAGGCAGCAATAGTTAAGAACCCGTCTTCTTGAGAGCCGTATCCAGTCCTTAGTCCAAGCTACATTAGCGGCATGATAATAAAGCTCCCAATAAGGAAGTCCTAATCTTCCTCTCATCCTATGCTTCTGCAGCATTATCCTTTTTATCCGCGGCTTCCTGCCATTCCATACAAATTTGCTGACTATTCTTTCCAATTTGTTAAAGAATTCATTATCTAATTTTACTGGGGCAGTTTGGAATAAGTACAGCCACTTTGGTAAAATATAAGCCTTGATCAATGCGATACGTCCCAAAATTGAACGTTGAATATTTCTCCAAGTACTTAATTTTTTCTCCATCTCCATCAGTAGTTTCTGGTAATTCAACTCTTTTATTGATGGGCATTTAGCGGCCAACCAAATACCTAGGTACTTGACCTTTTTAACAATTTGTATCCCTGTAATCTCTTGAAGTTGTGCCTTTAGATTAGCTCCCATATTTTTGACTAAGAACTTAGTTTATCTCAGTTAATTTTTAAGCCAGCTACTTCTCCAAAACCACTAATTTCATCCAGTAATTTAGGGGCTGATTTCAATGGATCTTCCAAAATAAAGACATCATCAGCAAATGCTTGAAGTTTATATTGCTGATCTTTTATAGTTAATCCCTTTATATCCTTATTCTGCCGAATTATAGTCAGTAAGGGTTCGAGAGTCAGGATAAACAACAAGGGTGACAGGGGACATTCCTGTCTCGTACCTTTTTGTATATCAAGTTTCCCGGTCATTTCCCTATTAAATAATACACGGGCAGATTGCACCATATAAATTGCTTGTATAGGTCTCTTGAAGTTGGGTCCAAATCCCATTATGGATATTTGTCATAATAAAAATTCCCAGTTTACCATATCAAATGCTTTCTGTGCATCAAGAAACATCACAGCCAATTGTTGCTGGGGTGCAATTCATAATATTCTATGGTGTTTATTACTGTTCTGAGGTTGTCTCTTATTTGCCGGTTTGGTAAAAACCATTTTGATCTGGGTGTATAAATCCCTTTAGGAGAACTTTTAATCTACTCGCCAGAATTGATGAGAAAATCCTATAATCAGTATTTAATAGGGATATAGGTCTATAGTTCTTTATTAGGGTATGCTCTGAATGGAATCAAGGATATATAGGCCTCTGTCCAAGTTTGGGAGATTTTACCTTCTGTGAAAGCCTCATTAAATAACTCTTTTAAATAACTACAAAACACTTCCACCATCTCTTTATAAACTTCAGCCGGCAGACCATCCGGACCTGGCGTTTTCCCCTTTGGCTGCTGCTTAATTGCTTCTTTTATCTCACCCTCAGTAATCTCCGAGTCTAAAATTTCCTTTACATTATGCAAAATCTCCTGTGGTTGGTCCTATTATTTGGGAAAGTTCCAATATTTTCATCCATAATTTGGTCTTTCTTATATAGCCCTGAGAAGAAATCCTCATTCACTCTTTTTTTCTGATGACTCGACCCTACCAAATTTCCTCCATTATCATGTAACCATTCTATCTTCTTCTGTATTGCTTGTTTTCTAAGCCTATGTGACAACCATTTCCCCACTTTAGTGGCATGCTCAAAGAAATATTGTCTATTCCTTTGGATTTTCTCTGCTAAATCCTGTTGGTCTAATAGGGAGATCTTATGTTTCGTGGTATCCCTCTTCTCCTTTGCTACCATAGAGGATGGATCCTTTTGGAGGACTTCCTCAGCCTTTGCAAGGGAATCCTTTAATTCCATTCTCTTAGTCCTTTCCTTTTTCCATTTAGTTGCCAGGTACTTAATTGCATTCCCCCTAATCACTGCTTTCACAGTGTCCCATATGATTTGAAGCGATGTATCTTCCCTCCTATTCTCCTCAAAAAAAGTCTCATTTCCTGACCCAAGGAATTTTTAAATTCCTCTTCTTTCATAAGAGGTGTGTCTTAAACTTCTTCAAAGAGACTCAGTCCAATCTGGGAGTGGACAACGTCAACCCATGTCTGGATGCTATCTCCACCTCTATGGAGAATATTATTTTTCTTTTCTCTTAGTACTTCATTCTGGATTTGGCAATATGGAGGAACATGTCCAATTGTTGTTGACAGAAGCTGCATTTGACACAGAATGCAGCAGCCAGATTCCTAATCAGGGAACTTCATTATGGCAGAGTCAATCAATTTTACCATGATTACATTAGTTGTCAACAAGGTTTTAGTCCCAATACAAACATGTTGGTTATTAACTATAACACCTATACAACACTATCTTGTTATATCATGGACTATTTGGGAAAAATGTGACTGGCCCATTTGGTTGTCTTAGAGCTTGTTGAAGGTTTCACACTGAAGAGAGGAGACAAGATGACAGACTTATTTGATAACAGCACTTACTTTCCTATTATTCTGAAATTTTGAAAGACACTTAAGACTTCTTCACCTTGTCTCAAGGTGAAGACTCTGAAACAGCATTTACTATTTTATGAAATATTATTTAATTGTTCCTTAATTATACACACACATATACCTATCAGTCTATATGGATGGCATATAACTTTGGTCCAACTGAAAATATTGCCTTTAGTTAATGAAGCTGTACAAACAACACTTTCAATGAAATTACTTCTCCAACTAATCCAACACTATATTGAATGTTGACCATCCCACACTAGCAATCTTGCCAGACAATATATTGTATCAGCTGATTAATTTCCTTTAAAGACGCCCAGTGTACAACTTACTGATTATACTTAAGATGAAATTGTTTTCAGATCAGCATTGTTGCTTTACTAATAAACTGGCTGTAACAATGTAAGTAAATAAAGCTGCCAATATCAAAACTGCATTTCTCCCAGATGTGAACTTAATTCAAGAGAAATCAGAGAACCAAAATCCTCACTAAGGCACAAGAATGTTTAAGCTGTATACTTCTTGATGTTCCTTCTCTGACATAGCTGTTTGAAAGAAATTTATTATGAAATTCTGGAATACAGCTATTTCATTCATTTTCTGCAGTCCTGTTGGAGCTCCTAGTTTTCCTTTACAGCAAGGCTTTAACATTTTGTCCCCATTCCAAATAAGAATCCTCAGAGGAGACAGGTTCTTTTTTCCCCTTTTAGGTCAGAGGTGTCAAACTTGTGTCATCACAGACGCATCACGTAAAATATTGGGAGATTTTTTCCCCTTCACTAAACCGGGCATGGTCAGCGCATAATGCATCAGGCACACAAGTTTCACAGCCATTTTAGGTCCTACATATTCTAGATTTACTTGTGACATCAGCACAATCAAACCAAAATTTATATTTAAACTTAATTCTACAATTAATACAGTGCAAACATGGATCACTAGTACCTTTTTGGGAAATAAACATCCATCTCAGACCTTTCCAACAGGATTAGATGACACAACTGACATTGGAGTGACATAGCTATAAAAATGGCTAAATTGAAACTCTGAAGTTTATTAGACTATCTCATTTAATGACACTGAGGTATCCCTTGTATCTGAATGGGGGGGAGGCTCTCCTTTGCTGAATTATCGAGTTGTCACAATCTCACAATTTAGTTGTTGCTTTCTGTATATTTATTTTTTTTAAAAAGGAAGCTTATCTAAATTCTCAGCCAAAGCAAATTATTTTTGAAGAATTGAAATAGTTTCTGCTGTCTACCAGCACCATTTTGACATAAAATTACTCCAAATTTCTTGGACCACTTCATGGGTTTGACTCCATTTATGAAGTTTTATCCTCATTATTAAATTATTAATGTTCTCAAACCAGCCAACCCAAGCTGTTATAATAAAATGTGCTAATTTCTTGAAGTGAAGGCATCATGATAACTTACATTGTCTTTGACCAATAAGAAATCCCCAATCTTTAATTGCTTAAGTGTTTCCTAGGCACCTGGTCTGGAGCTTATTCTTGGTAGTTTCTTCTTCACCATCTTTTTTTTTTTTTAAATTGAAAAAGTTTTATTAACACAGATTTCCCCCCTTTTTACCCCCCCCGACATATAATATAAATCACATACAAATACTATACCCCCCCTCACCCCATCTTAAAATAAGTTTCTCATTCAGATATTATACCCCCTCGCCTCCCAGCAGACACAATATAAGTTTCTCTTAGTATATCAATATCCCATTAACACCATCTTCTAAGTTAATTAAAGATATAAAAAACATAATATAAATTTCTCTTTTAAAAAAAACCCTATCCCATATTACCCCACCCTCCACCCTAACCCTCCCCCACCTCCCATTCAAACCCACCCCCCTGACTTCCGCTATACACCACTCTAATAATTCCCAGCATCCCAAATATTATTTACTCTATTCACCTATCAATCTAAGCATTCTTACCTAAAAGCTACATAGTACTTCCTAATCTGATATTTATTCTGTATATAATCAATCCATTAGAAACCTTATAACAAACTCAACATAAACACCCACACCTTTAACCTTATAGTTAAACATTAAAATACATAGAAAATAATTCTTAAGATCTAAATACCGTGTCATATAACCTAACACTTATAAAACTTAAACCATATATCCCTATCACAGGAAGGATACAGTAAATTGCAAGAAAATTTCTACTTCATTACATAGATGATGATAATTTCTTGGAATGTAGATACCATCTATAAAATATAATATAAACTTCTTCCAACAGATATTCCAAACCAAAAACGCAATATCGTAACAACCAGATCGACTGCAAATGCTCTGGTGCTATATCCCTTTTGCCTTATAGCTATGCCATTTAAGAAATTCAAATCCAAAATTATATTCAACAAGACTTCTAGGATTAAAATATATAACATTAGAGATAATAAACCTTATCCAAATCCCATGTTTCATTTTTTCCCCTCAAGTCTTGATTAGAGAATTCTGGTTCATTCACTCATAGGCCTTTTCCACTTCCAAAAAACCCCCCAGCATTGCAGAGATCTACATATATTTATCTAGATAGACAATTGAAAAATATAAGTTGCCTTACATTCTCCCTCACATATCCCCTCTTAAATAACTGGTATCAATCTGTTGGAGTAAACACCCATACATAATAATTTCTTCAAATCTAAATACCATCTGCAAAATATATTATAAAAATCCTCCCATGAGTTCTATATCTATACAAATTTAGCATTTAACTTTCAAAGTTCGGCCCAAGTTTTTTCCCAGAACACTAACATAATATTAATCCTTTCCGCGTCAATGTTCATAAGTCCAACTCTTCAGGTCTCCTTCCATTCCATCCGTAGCTGTTTGTAATACCAGTTTAAGCAGCTGCCCCCATAAATAACAAAAAAAAACCCCTTTACATAGGTAACCCCCGAGTGACTTTTCATCAGGATTATAAAGTTCCAAGATCGTGATAGGGTAACAACCAGATCCACTGCAAATGCTCCGGTTCCAGTTTTCAACCCTAAGCCTTTTCCACATCCAAGAGAACCAGCATTGCAGAGATCTGTATATTTTTATCTAGATAGTCAAATAACTGGCATCCAACTGTTGACTAATTGCTTCTTCCTTTAATCCTTTTGTCTTTCTTAACTCGCCGAGATTGAGACCTCCTCTGCTTCTGCGGTTTCTGAATTTGTCTGGTGCTAGACCTGGCTTCGCATTGCTCATCTGATTTACATATTGGCATTCCAACAGATCCCCTTATAGCAGTCTTCGACATTTCCTCCAGAGTAGGGCTTAAAAAAAGCCCAGGGGAATTCAACTGAGTATGTTCTTCCATCTCTTTTCCAAATTGTTTCTGCTCCATCTCAATATCTTGCTCTGAAACATCCAAATCTACTAATGTTGGTATAGATATACGTGGGGGCGTTGCACTTTTCTTCAGTATTTCATAATAAAAATCTCTTGCCTTGTCTATAGTATTCAAACAATACCTCGCCCCTTCATATCTAAATATAACACCCATTGGAGCATCCCACCTGTACTGTATCCCTCTTTTCTTCAGCTCCGCCACCAAAAAACCAAAATCCCTTCTGAGCTTCAGGATAGTTGATGGAAGTTCCTTAAAGACACCAATCCGTTTTCCAGCTATATGGAGAGAGGAGTGAAAAGACTTCTGCAGAATATCATTTCTGAGGTTTCTCTCAGTAAAATATATCACAACATCTCTCGGTAATTGCCTTTGTAATGCTATACGTGAGTTTGCTCTGTAAATTTTATCAATCTTAGCATAAATTTCACCAGGATCCATTTTTACTAATATAGCCAAAGCATCGGCAGAAACTTTTCTTAAGTCTTCTCTAGGATTTTCTGTTAACCCCCTCAGTCTAATGGCGTTTTCCATTAACATAAATTGTAACATAATAACCTCTTTGTCCAATTTGTGCATATTCCCCTCCATTTCCACAAATTTCAAATCCGTTTCCTTTGCTTTGACTTCCACCTCTGAGGTCAGTTGTTCGATTTTCCCATCAATTTTAATGATAACTACAGACAGACTCTTGGCCATTGCAAGCATTTTTTTCCCCAATTGGTCATATTTCTCCTGGATCATTCTTTTGAGGTCTCTGCTTTCATTAACTATGAAATTCCTCAAATCTTTAAAGTCCTGGGGAGTTACTACACGAGTTTGTTCCATTGCCTTGCTTTTAAGCTTTCCAAGTTTTCAGGGAGAGAAAAAACAACAACAACCTCTTCAAAGTATCAAAATAAGTCAGTAATAAGTAA